>OZ022489.1:122184-376789 GCA_963989405.1 Trypoxylon attenuatum | reverse complement strand
TGGTTAATGACAAAGTAATCGGTGTATTAAAATATTAACGTGTATCATAAAAAGTGGTGAGTTTTGTCAGTAGTAGAATCATACTCATTTTGGCATTGCAATAATTACGTAACCCAAATTTAATATTAAATATTAGTTATGTTCCCAGTCAAATTGATTCAGCGAAGTGTGAAATTAGCTGGAAAATCGGTAAACTTTGTGCGTATACAGATACAGACGGCAGTAGAGATGTACATGAGTTACTTACAAAATGAATGCGATGCAGTGCGCTTGCAATGCGACCGGTCGTGACCTTTCTTCTCTACTTTTTTGACTGCGTTCTGTACAATTACGCATCCCCAATAGAAATTCATTCCGCCGCTATTTCCCGAACAAAGTGAATTGCATTTTCAATAATTGTACCGTTAATACATATCCACATAGGTCATACAGTGTCGAAAAATTCGTAATTTGTAATAATCATTAATACTGATTTACCCTACATACATGTACATGTACGTGTATCTACGTATACGCACTTGCAAACAATGCACTAATATTATACGAAGGCGATATTGGACGTTGGCGCTGGTCTGATTGACATTTATTGGTTCATTCAATTCACCTTGGTTTAGCATTCTTAACCTGTCGTATTTGTCCAGAGTACATCCAGACATTTTTACTTTCATCCTACCTGTCAATATTGCCATGGCCTTCGCCGGAATAAAATCATACGAGAAATATCCCCTTGGTTGTCATCGCTAAACGTGACGATTTTCATTATACATTTGGACGATACGTCACCCGTAAGTCAGATCTCGTGCGAGCCGGCGCAGTTTCCCAAGTAGAGTATTGCAGTACGAAGATTTTCTTTGAAGTAGTAATTGGCTTGCTTGTTAATGGGCCCTCGGAAGTTTGCGATCTTGATGAGGAAGCCGCTCGACATAAAGGTAAGCTTAATGAAAGGAATTTCATAGCATATTTATCTAAAACCGTCTTGTCGCTTTAGTAATAACGGCGACGTTAATTTTCCAGCAGACTTGAAATAAAGAGGGAGATTTTTTTCACCCCGCCGCTCCACGCTGCGTCGCGCCCCGGTAAATTTGATTTCCTATCGAAGCAGTTAGTTTGCGCGGCACTTCGTAACGAGAGGGGTTTCGCATAATTATTATGAGACAGACACTCGGCTTGTTTTAGAACACAGGCGTAGGAACGCGCGAACGCGCGAACGCGCGAACGCGCGAACGCGAGCACTGCTAAATGCATCGTCAACATAACCGAGTTAATTCTGCAGAGGCAACGCAACGGCTGCCGAGGATTAGTGAAACTAATGTGCATTAGCTATCCCTGAGATTGTGTCTTAGCTCGTATGCTGATCGATACATCCCCTGGATATGATTAAAGCTTAATTACTATTTGCCGGTTTAACAGCCGTGCTGCTACTCCTTGGAATTCCCAAAAGCGTCGATATGCGAATGGACCTCGGTGTGCGACTTTGCCACGACACAAACGACCGCCTCCGCTGCACTTGCGCCAAAATCGTTTAGATTTCTTTTGTTTCCTTAAGTTCATTGTATTGGCGGTGCTTTGAGAATTTGTCTAGTCGTACCTACGACAGAATAAGCGTGACAGCGCAAATTTCACAAACCCTTCGCAACTCCCGCCACCGACGACACGTACTGTAAGGAGACGTTGATTTTAGGACGATGATTGAACCTCGTTCATCGATATCTACAAGGTAAGGAGCTTGTTGGAAAACATAGAGAGCCAAGCTTGGTCCCTGCTCGATTCGCTTACGTTAACTCGCCATCACTGCTGAGGCTCTTGAGTACTTTGCAAACTTTGACGGTTTCGTAGGTGGACCGTAAGTTAGTAGCTAGTTGCTAGTAGCAAAGTAAGTACGTCAGTAAGTAAATAAATCCGTAAGTAAGTATATGTGTACCTCTGTATGCACCTTTGGTTATACACTGTATAAAGTGTTAGTGGCGTCGACAAGATGTACTTAAGGCAGGGGAATTGTCGTGTTACAGATTTGCCTAGGTTTGGTAAACCTCTGAACAACCTCACAATCTCAGTGGGTCGCGAAGCCATTTTCACCTGTATCGTGGAGAATCTTGGACCCTACAAGGTGAGACGTAAATTAGAATCGAATGATGATAGGTTTAGGGTTAATACGGTGCACTGGGTGACAAAAGTCATGCGTTTCGACCTGTATTACCGCTACCGTTGGATGGATGAAAGATCAAAGAATGGAGAGTATAAATTCCAGTGCGTGTTTGCGGTAAGAATATCGGGATGTCTTTTTACTGACCGCTTAATTTGAGTAGCACTAAAATATCATCGAACGTAAAAACAGCTGTTTGCTCACCACCTCTTGGACTCTGCTTCGTTCCTCGATCGCCGTCGCTGGTTGTTTTTCACTCCTGCTCCTTCACTTCACTCCTACACTTACGCATGCAATACAATCGGCCGTAAGATTCAGTCAGTCAGTCAGAGCCCCGTGAGACGACTTTCGAATGCGCTTCCTGTTCCTAGGAAATCTCAGGTCCCAGATCAGGAATCGGTCTCCTTGGGATCTATACATTTACGGAATATTGAAAATTCGAAATTATCTTTCATAGCGGGATTTCTTAGCGGGGACTTTAAGGGAGTGTATTGTGGAGTTTAAAACAATCAGTCACGTTGATTCAAATGCAATTGTGACACTGTTTATTCAAATCAACAGTTAACTGTTGTTTCTAACCCGACAGAAATTGGGTTCGAGCCGTAGAACTTGTACAGCCCTGGACAATTTTCGCGTATCTCCGATATTGACGGAAATACATATGACTCGCTCTGTACACAGGGATCTAGACTCTAGACGCTTCTTTGTTCTGAAGAATGGATGTGTTTACCGTGTACCAAAAATGGGGCGAATTATTAGATTGGCAGATGATTGGTATCGCGCTTATCGAATGTTTCGAAATTAGAAGTTAACTGGATATGCAGATAGAAGTTATTATATTTGAGACGTTAGTTGGGTTATTTTTAGAGTTTCCTTCATCAAAACATGGAACGTCTTGTTGATAAATGCAGATAAACTGGGGAATAGAATGATTGAATTCTGCAACGCTTGAACATCGGATCTGATTCAAAAATATCACCCATCCGCCGCGAGTGGTGAGCGCAACGTTTACCATTATTAGCTCGTAAATAAGAGGATAAAATTCGGGCTGGAAATAACCCGAAAATTAGCTGTGAGGCAGCCGAGTGCTCCCGGTATGAGTGATTTCGAATAAGTCGGGACAAGTTTGGCAAAATTAAACAGCGGACGTCCGAAACGAAACAGTTTATATATTATTCCAAGTCGGCAGGCAGGAAATTTGAAAATTTCATTAAAGAGTCGGAATTACTTCCTGCGGAAGCCGGGGTTGGCAAGGCTTGGGGACGTCCCTGCCTCGCCGTTGAATATTTTTACGGCTCTAAACCTAATTGAAGTTGGAGCCCTGAAATTTGTCGGATTTCGCGAGATTAGCGCCGGGACAATTTTTTACTTCTCTAAAATAATTACAATCCCGGTTTATCGAATTTTCACCGTCGAGATTTGCTTGCCAGTGGCTATGCACATGCCCTGAGCCCGGCTCGTCGAATACCTTTTGCCCAGGGAAGATTGGCAGTAGTAGCACACTCTGGCTAATTGTGATTGCTTTTGCGATTTTATTGCATATCCGGACCAAGTGGATTGTCTGCACGTTTGATAATACCGTTTGATAATACCGCGCGATAGGCGCAACAAAATTAGTTGGATAATGAATGTCGCGCGACACTTTCCACTTGTGCCATTGACCTTTAAAGATATCGGCAGAACGTCCATATGTTATATTTTATTGCGATGGCACACGACTGCCCCATCAGATTACTAGTTTGATCTCACAAGAGTCTGCCGAGTTTGCCAAATGGTTGCATACTCTTCCGCTATACCTTGCTGCTACGCTATGTGAATACAGTGCAATGCAATCCTGTTTTCGCGAATGGAACTTTATTGACTCGAAATCGAATGCCAAGTGTGCGCTGAATTTTTACGTCTGCTTCACCAACTTTTAAAGAACCAGTCGGCCTGTTGGTTTGTCTGACATATTTAGGGAAATTCCCAGGAGAGTTTGCACGTTTTTCCACGTTTTTCCATGTTTTTCCACGTTTTTCTACGTTTTTCCACGTTTTTCCACGTTTTTCCACGTTCTTGCACGTCACTGGCCCTGGCACTGGCGTTTAAACAAATATAAAGACTGCGACGCAAGTAAAGGATAACAATATGAAACGCTTTATATATTTACCACAAAAAATAGTCCCTGTTTGGCGAGCCGACTGAAACGTTCTTCTACTATCATACTATGTATATCGCTATAGATTCGCATATCCATTCGCGTTACAGCGCACAATAACACTGGACAATGATGTTTGCCTAAGAAACATAAATAAAACACTTACTCCCTGTAGGTGTAGTACGTACAGTATATTAAACAAAACGAGAAAAGTAGTAACTGTATCGTAAAATGTAGAAAGACAAAACACGCTTTTCCTCTAACAAGCACATACATCTAAACACATTACCATACCATTGTTCGACACAGAGGCAAGTTGGTTCCAATTTCTTCAATTTGCCTCAATAGGAACAAATAACTGTATTGATAAATGAATCAATTTCCAATGGGTTTTCGAAAGAATACCAAATTTCGCGAATTTGCTGAGTGCTGTATCGCTGGCAAGTTCGTACCATGCGATCCTATGATTTCCACGCGCACCTATCCCTTGAAACGAATGTGATATTGGACCAGCTTCCGTTCGGTATCAAGAGATCAAATTCAGAATGCAGAGCGTCTCGCATGGCACGAAGTCAATAGTCGGGGTTAGATATGCACGGGTAGATTAAACGAGAGGGTCACGGATAGCTCTGTACGCACAAATTGCCCTGCGATTGGCGGTGCAAACAAACTAGTGGATCAATTATTCGCCAAGCTCTTGGCTTAAACGAATCAGCTGCCTGGTGTACACCTAAGGAGCTCTGCAGCTTTTACCACTCGCAAACAAAAATACCATATAGACTATAGACTCTTCCTTTGCTTCTACCGGCTGCACTGTTATTGATATGAATCACTTGTAAGGTCTCTCCTGTCACGTTAACCCGTGGTAATTGTTACATTTTCTTCTTATTGACTTTTCTATCTCGAGTATTATGCACAATTGTGTAGAATGGGGGGGGGGGGGGGGGACGTGCAGACGAATGGGGGTTAGTCGAATGTTTTGGAACGAACCGGAAGACAGCAACCTCTGACACGTATCACTGAAACACGACGGCTTGATGTACATTCCAATTTTTGCAGTAACAAGTTCCTTGCTTTCCCAGCTAGTGTTTCTTCCACCTCTATTTTCCACTTATCGTTGATTCCACATTTTTTTTCATTCTCTCTAGTAGAGAGTGGAGGAATAGATCGCGTGAAGGGAAGAATTGCTCACAGACAATTATTATTATTTTCAGGAAGCATGCGTTCGGGTTGTCTACCGTTCACCTAGGATACGAGTCCTTATTTTCTCCCTGTCAAAAACTCCTGCGTGCCTAGTTTTGCGTTCGCAACTTGGACTATCCCAATATGTATCCCAGACACACGAAGGAGTCAAGATGAGCGAGGGCCAGCGGATCAGCTAACCCGAAAGAGATGGCGAAACTGGGAATCTCGGCTGCGCTCTCCTAGCTATTTGGCGGGATTCATCTGTTCCGCGCGGTTAAACCGCTGATATTAATACGATGATAACGTTAATTGCTTCAAGTAGATGCAAACAATTCGCCTTGAACTCGAAATACATGGGATTTTGCAATGCATGACTGGTCTCCGTGCCGCGGCGGAGCTTGGATCACTCGCGGATGAAACTATTATTGGATGGAAGGTATTCTGAGTAGGTAACGATGAACCGCATCCCATTTCCTACTGGTGAATTCTATTGTGCGCCCGAGTGTGCGCGGACTTTGTCACGGTTGCGCTAATTCCCAAAATTTTGATAGTTACGGTACGATACCACTCTATGGTATCGTAATTAGTTTACCCTCGAATTTGACCGGGTACCACTGGAATTCGAGAATAGAAACTTTTTCTCTACCGAATCCCATTAGCGTTTTAGTGAATGTTCGACAATTTTCGAAACCTTGTCATTAGCGCTTGGTTGTCAGATCCAAAGTACAAATTTTCGAAATTCGCAGCATAGGAGATTGCGTAACATTCACGCGAACAGATAACAGTTTCAGAATCGAGACAAAAGTTAAATAGTGTTGGGGTAGAGTTTGAAAAAAATGAGGCTAATCATTTGCTTCTCAAGCAAACTAGCACTGTGGCGTCGTGATAGGTTGAACGTACTCGGTTCATTGGAGAGAAATCATTTCGCTTGCCCTTCCCGCACACCGTTCGTTTGCAAGAAGATAAGAACAATTCAGCCGGCCGCATTTTCCGACAAACGAACTTGTGCCAACATTAATTTTTCCAATGGATCTGAATCGTTCTATCGCAAGCTTGCCGGCAACAAATGCGGTGCCAAGTTTGCCGATAAATTGATAGCGCCTATGCGAATCATGCGCTTTAACGTGAACTCTGCCTTCCTGGGAGCCTTCCTGGGTATTTTTGCGGAAATTTTCCCGACGCGACGTTAGGCCTTACGCAAACGCAACAGTTATTGCGAAGGTGGCGCTATTCCACCCTATCGAAAAGCAAAGATGAACCGCAGGAATGGAGCTATGGTAGAGTGAGGTAACGTTTCCCCGATGCACGCCTGCAAAAGTACGTGTGTGAAAAATCGCTGGTGTATACATACATATAGTATGCAAAGGGGCAAAGGCGCAAGGTGCACAGACATCGAGGCTTCACTTCGCATTCTTGCTTCACCCACCGCTTCGTCAGCCTCTTCTCCATTCATCGCAGGGCTTCCAATTTTTGTTCCGCAGGGGCCTCTCGAGTACGCGTCAATTCGCAGTTGCTACGGTACCGTGCCCTCCCCGGCAATTGCCGCGAGAGTTAATTGGACTTTATCACGTCAAACGATTCGGCTCGGTCAAATTACTTCACGGTTGTTTAGTTTCGGATCGCGTGAATAGCCGGCGGGCTCGAGCAACCGTGGGTGCCGAGCGCGCTACTATCGATGCTGCTGGTGCCGATGCTGCTGGTGCCGATGCCGATAGCGGCAACGATCCCCCTTGACTACGAAACATTTTCTCCCATTTTCCCGGGCATACCCCCGGCCAGAACCCCGACGCTACGTGTCGCTTCAATCTTTTGTCGGAGCACAACCACTCAACGAGGTCATAATGTCGGATCGGTTTTTTAATTATTCCCCACTTTTCGTCGTTTGATTCGTGCCTCGTTAACGCGAAAGTCATCGCACACGCTGCTGAAAGGCTGCCAGCATTCGCGTCCACCCAAGGAAATAAAGCTCGCTGACTTTCCGATTGATCCGTTTTCCCGGACTCTATGCAACTGATCGTGAGTTCGGATATTATTCAATCGCGAATACCAAAGCTCTTGCGAAGTGTTAGGTCCCCAATCGATAGAGGTCAAATTGTATTCGTTTGGTGATGTTGCATACCTTACTTACTTTGTTCGGATCCATCGGACTCTACGTTGCAACGTTTAATCATAGAATATAAATAATAGAGAAAAGAGTGGCACAACCCTGGATCAATTGGGAAAGAATTCAACATCTCGCGTAATATTAATGTCTGGGAGTTTTTGACGTTTCGTAACAATAGTAAACGCGCGCAACGGTTCATGCAAAGGGTAAAAGGAAGAATATAGGTCTACTCGAAAATATGATATTTTTCTCATTGTCAGATCCAAGCAGGAGCAGCAACTGGTGAAAAAATAGAGGATTAATGAGAATGGGTAAGACGAATAGCGGGATAAGCAAGGATCGTTCATTTATCGCACTACATTTATCGTACTTGTTTTTGCGGCCGACGATAGCGCGATGCGGAAAGAGAAGACGGCTTGCGTGTTCTGCCACCCTGTCTTCTTTTAGGGATACCTCCGTATATTCTGAATGCCACCGACAACTGAAACGACGACTATAACCAAACACATAAAACCAGTCGATGGCTAGTTGCAATGTTTGTACGATTCGAATGATTCACTGCGAGCCAACGCCCGTATGGGCTCGCTCTCTCTCTCTCTCTCTCTCTCTCTCTCCCTCTATACGGTGTACGTAACTGTACAGCGAAGAAACAATCTTGTAATTCACTCCCGGACCGCATTGGTTCTGCTATCTACAACAACTTTTGAAATCTTTGTTGAGGTAATTACACAGAGTTGCACAAAGTGCAGCACGTATTGTATATTTCTCGCATAAAATATACATAATTGATCAATTACTCCGCGGTTTTCCGAGGAGGATAAATAATTCATCGGCACAAGAGAACAATCAGCAGGACTGCGTTTTAAATATTCATAGTATTCAACGTGAGGGGGTAAACCGGTTTTGAGGGGGAGGGCAGACTTACAAGTATCATCCGAGTGCTACCATCATAGTTTTCTCCAACGGAAAAAACTTTGCCATTTATTTCCCTGACCTTTCCAAACGAATGCACTCTCCAATTTCATTCTAAGGGGGATTAACGGTGCAGTTCGGGATTGCGGTAAGCGATAATTTACTCGCGCCAGGAGAGAAGGCAGCTTGTTATAAGAGGATCGATACAGCCGAGAGTGACTACGAATTTTTGCATCTCTCCACTATGGCGACCGTGGACTGCTACAATTCACCGGCAAAGAAAATCCCATGAGTTTCTCCTCGATACGCACCGCTCCATTTCTAAGGAAGAGTCGAAGGAAATCAGTATAATAAGTATCATATTCTTTTACGCGTCGTTCAACTATCGTGACGAAGAACGTAATGAGGAACGCTTCATCACGATATCATTACTACTGTTACGCGCTCCGCCATATTCAACTATATTCATTTTAAGTAGGTTTTAGAATCGCCATTTTCAGATATCGGTATATTAAGGACTCGATAAAAATCACATCCGGAAGCTTGTGCATCTTTGATGCATTGTTACCGAACTACAAATGACATTGATCAAAAGTTTGCAACTGCAGTAAGTCGATAGTATCGATTAACTGACGAAACTGATTACTTTCGGGAGACGTAGAGGTGTTCATAAAAAATGTTTAACGTGCTGCTCTGCTTTTCTATAGATTAACGAACGGGTGTAATTAATTCGGCTATTCTCCGTCTGTGACCTTCCTTGCCGAAGTCTGCGTTACTACTGCGATCGAGGTAGTCCAGTTTACCCTCCCGATACCTCTGCTCTGGTCTGATCGAATCAATTTAAGCTGCCAGGCTCCTTAATACACAGGCTCCTTAGTACACAAATACTCTACTCGAGTCCTTCATTTGCTCGGTTCGACGTTCTTGGAAATCATCCGAAACACTCGATACTTTGAACATTATTATGTATATCGATTCGTATGAGAAATTGTAGCTTTTAAAATTTCAGTGATATCGAATCCTCACTTTCTTCCAGTTTACTGGGACAAGGCAAATTATCGGTATAATATCTGTTTTTCTGTTAATTGTAAAACGGATTGCGTTCTTTTCCAGAATAATGCAGGATATAGCACGCGGCTGCCGCGTGGTGGAACGAAAAATCGCGTTGGAATGTGTGACGCATCGAAAAAATATCGTTTGTCACTGGCGACAATAGCGTGACCGCTAAGTTGCGGAACAGAGATATGACATTTTCGTAGACTCCTTGACGGGCTTGAGTGTGATACGGGATACAGAATTGTAGGAGGATGAAGGTGACATTTTGCGAGCGAAATGGCATGACCACGATCCGTCGCGTCGGCTGAAGCAAAATGTCACTGTTGCGACTTGCCGTTGTTCATCGAAGAACTCCACGGGAAACCGACCGTCTGCGACGCGTCGCAGCAGAGTGGCTGAAACTTTTCTGGACAGGTTGACTGAAAACGAGACCGATTTTACCTCTCCTCCTAAAATAGGTACCTGAGCCTCATAAATTATTCACTGCTCAAATTCCGGTCGAACCTGCGGGAATACTTCTGTCTATTGCGTGGTTACGTTTCTGTCAAATCGTACACTTGGACGGTTGGTGCCGTCATCATTTGAAATTCCTTACCTTACATTTTCGGATGCCAGTTTGTAAAGCTCAATTAGCTGTTCCAAGGACAATGCGTATACATACATGCGTATACACGTATGCATTTCCTTTGTGGCGAATGCGGTAAATCTGCCAGTCAAAAGCTGAGAAAAATCTCCGTAGGACACCAACTAATTTCCCAGTAAATATTCAGGCAACCGAGCTCTAATGATGGTAACGGTAATTACATCGCTTTGTGGGAACACCGTGCACTTCTGTCTTTGTCAAGCCGTTTCTAGCGGAGACAAATTAAGAGAGACAAAATGGTCCAGAGGAGACACTTTTTTAGATTCGTGCATCATTAGACCCTAGCGTGGCTGGAAGAATTGCGCGGACGTGGATATTCCGCATTTCACAACAATTCAACGACAATTAATGTGTGGAATCGATACGAACGTTAATTTGTAGCATAGGCATAATAATGCAACCGCAACACAACGATCAAACACCGACAAAATACCTCTCCGAAGATGAATTTTGAATTGTATTGTTCGTCTTCTACCTTCACCCACACTTTAGCAACACTTTCCTTCAACTTTTTAGCCGATATTTCTTTACTTAATTTCCCCTCTTATCGCGAAAGAAAACATTCGTTACAACGAAATTCCATTAACGCTATTTCTCGTTCCTTAACTATTTCCTCTGAATTCCTCTACGCCGCGGCCGGTTGCCAGTTGCCAGAGTAACAGCGAAGGGGAACTTTCAAAGTGAAATGGAGTGATAGGGTTAGAGAGAGAGAGAGAGAGAGAGAGAGAGAGAGAGAGAGAGAACGGGGTCCTCTACAAGAATTGCGCCAAGGGAAAAATGAATTAAAAGTGCCACGCGTGTGCATTATGCACTGCCAGAATGTCCCTGTTGTTAAATGTTTATCCGTTACCTTTTTCAATCAATTGTACGTGACATTCACTTGACGTTGATTCAATTCATCGGTCGATGTAACAACTAAAGAAAGACTACCCAATTGGTGGCGGGCTGACACACTGGACGGGGCGGACTCTCGTATAGTCTCCCTGAAATTGATCAATAGTCAAAGTCGAGTGCCAAATCGACCAGTGTGTCAAATCGAATGAACCCGCCGCGGCGGGGTAACTAAACCAACACGGTAAGCCACAAAGTCCAGAACTTTATTACAAAAGCGAAAGTCGAGAAACGGCAAGAATGGAGGAGCGATTGTTCTTGGACGAGTGGTCGTATCGCGGGAATTGCCAGAAGAAATTCCGCTAAGGATCAAGCCGTGAGACTCGGTGCTCGAAAGTACCGGCGCGGCTGTGGTGGTAACACGGCCCGGAAAGTCAGGGGACAAGGGACAAAGTGAAAGTTGCGACGATGCGATGGCAGGTCGGGGTAGAACGCCTTGACGTTCGACGATTCAATCAAGACAGGTTGAAGCCGCCGCGCCACGGTGGGGATACCAAGGTTGGCGGCACACCGCTAAACAAGGGAATGTCACCCGTCGGCACCGGATATTCCTGGAGTCGGAATATGAAGAACGATGTCTGTGTAGTGTCAAGGCACGCACGAGGAGAATGCTTTTTACAGGGTGACTGTGAGTAGAAGGAACAAGTCTGGCGACAGACATCTCGCTGGCATTTGGCGGACGTGTCAAGGCATCACTATCCCTCGTAAAACGCATGTCAGCAACTCCATACGTATTAGCTTGCGAGTGTCGTCCCTCAAGACAGCCTTGCACAATTCACAATCAACTGACACCTCGCGTGCGCGGTGGGGTTTCAACAATCTTGCGTTTGGTTTACCACTCCAGTCGAAAACCTCCGGTGATTCTATACTTACTTGTTAGCGGAATATCAAAGTACGTTGATCACTTGCTAATCAAATGTTGCACAACCCTGCACGGATTATGTGGTTGTGGCATTCGTTAGCACGATTACCGTTGTAATTAGTTGAAGCGTAGTTCACGGATGATTACAACTAACAAGTCATTCCTTGTTTAGGCAGAGGCGATTGGACCGGTTGCTATGTTTTGGCCGTGGCGGGAATGTTTGACGCTTGTTGTAAAACGGTGAACCGTCTCGTAGCGAAACAGAGGGAGGGCGGAAAGTAAATAGAAGCAGCGAGGAACAAGGGTGAAAGGGACAGTGGACAATAATTATGCGGAGTGCACCGTCGCGTCGGGGCTAATTACCCCTCTGTGCCACCTGCATCGAATTTGTCCCCTCTATTGCCCCTCGTTCCGTACCCTCTCTGTGGTAAACTTTGACGTTGCAGACAAATGCTTATCTCTGCGCGTTCTCCGATAACCTACTGAATTAACTCGTAACCCGACGCCTGGCTTCGACATAAGGTACTGCTCGATTGCGTCAAGCGACTAATAGCATGAGCCACCCTAAAAGGCCGTCCACTTTTTTTTTTCGAGACGCTCATAAAACTGATAAAAAATCAATGCAAACTTTTATAATTTTGTCCTCATTGAGATGCCACTTGATTATTGAAATTAGCCGTTCAGAGGGCAAACCGAATAACGTTACCGTCGGAATTTTTTTTTAACTTTCGTATCAAAGCCATCAAGTGTCTTTCAATTCGTTCTACTCCAAATAAATCTCTTTAACGGCTATGTTAAATTTAATACGGCACCATATTAAAAGACCCTATTTTTTGCATCATTTATTTAAACGCTTATTGGAATTTTGAAATTTTCTGACGCGGTGTATATCAATGTGAAGTTCTGATCGTTAGTTGCATTCCTGTTCACCACACACTTACTACAAAATAATGTCTCTCATTATAATATGTACTATGAATTGCATTAATTTCTTTATCCAAAAAACGGGGAACTTAACACTTTTGAACAAGGACAGTGAATTCCAATTTTCAACAATATTTGCATCTTGGCCAATTGATATTTCGTACACGAGTAGGCACACACAAGTACGGATGATCCGAATGTCAGAGACGAATGCCAAAGCTGGTGTACCGGCTGTCGGCGGATCATAAAGCCATCCTGTTATATGGGTGAGACTCAAACTTGAGTATTTTCTGGTATCCACCTTTGAAATTGTAGTGCTCCATAAACAGTACGATTTGTGATGCAAATAAACGGACTGTCATGACCGAAAATACGCACCGTGAGAAGGCCGTTTTTGCCGTCAATCAAAGGATAATGTTATGCAGCGTTTTATTTTGCGTTTGACGCGATGATACGAGTGAAGATTTTACGACCTTTTATGGTTACGTAATTTTCTATGCAAGCAACAACAACGGGCGATTCAGAAAAATGAGTGACGCGCATGAGATCCTTCCTGCCGCGATTATTATTAGTGTATCGCAGCAGCTTTGGCCACAGTCCGCGCACCGCATAACGTTAGTAGTTTACCATATTTATACGACGAAATATCGGATATTTTCAACATCGTTTGTGACCGGTTGCAAGACGCGGATGGTTGTTCGTTCGTCCAAATTCGCTCTAAGCGTTTCATTTATAACCGTAGAAGATGGATAGAATCGTGAATTTTATTCCGAATTGAGAATGGCGTCGCCAAACGACATTGCTCCGAATATGATTTGGGCCGTTCTTTGCCTGTCTCCAAAATCGGTAGCCGAAGATTGCGCGGTCTACGGAGATGTCGGTTCGATTGGCCCCGATCAGTCAAAGCATCCTCTTCCAAACAGGCTTCGGCGCTTCGGTTCATTATCCGCGAAGCCGATTACGGTGCACGCGAGCTAAGATAGAGGACAAGAGAAATTGAAAGGGAGAGGATGAGCGATGATCGCACTACTACGCTCGGTTACCATCCCCGCACGGAACTCTCAAGAGCCATTTTTTACGAGCCGAATGAGAACGCGCACGCGCACGCGCAAGGGTAGCAGAGGATAGCCATATCCGGCTAAATTAGAGAACTACGTCGACTGAGCACCTGGCTGCAACTACTAGGGCAGATCAAAGCGAAACAGTTGAAGAAAAGGAGGACAGCAGCATCCGGAATTATCGCGAATGCTGCGCCAAGTTGAGCCTCACCATATTGTGTCACCAACCAACGCCGGTACAACGAAAATAAAGAGGCTCCATGAAACTCGTAATTTTTCCCCCGCTTCTTTCAGTGCAAAGCTAGGAGTGCGATACCTAGTGCGAGCAAAGAAAGATGAGGGCGAAGAAAAGAAGCCTGGTTGGTGGCTGGGGATGACGAGGATGTCGATGTGGGATGGCTCATTGTCAATGTACGTCGCGTCGTCAGCGGATAAAGAGAGGACAAGAGGTTTCTCCGGCTCCTGCATTTATTCAACTAGACTTGGAATTGCGGACGCCGCCCCGCTCCGTCCCGCGCCACGCCGCTGTGGGACTGCGACAATCAACAATTACATCACCACCGCGAAACGAATCATTTGTAAACTCTAGTCTACTCCGCGGTCGGGATTGGACTAGATGTGTTTCGGCATGTACAGACTTGAATAATTACTCCGGCGGCAATTCACAACGAACGTTCGCGTTCACAAAGAAGGGCCACCCGGTTTCCATTCCCGTTCCGCGTCTACGTGTGACTCCGCTCTACACTGCCATCGCGTGAACACGTGGTCTCTGTATGTATACCGTATGCGCGCACGTGTTGAGCAAACGCGTGTGGGTGCGCGCGCGCCGTGCACATGTCTCCTCTATCACTCCCAAGAGCTTTTGCACCCCATCTTGCGCACACAATTTACAGCCCTTTTCCTTTGACTTGTTTTTCTCCTTCTCCTTTCTTCGCTCGCTTCTTCCCCGCAGCCGTCTTCTTTCGTGCTTCCTTTCGAGCAAACGTTCATCGCGTCTTGCGTCTCTTTCGACTCCCCTTGATTCAGTGGTAAACGCTGAAAAACGTTTCTGGTCTACACCTTCCACTCCACCTCCCACTCCACCTTCGTGGGTTCTTTTCTCTTCTCTCGTAGACGTTTTTCTGCGCCGTGTACTGATATTGACGAACGTACGCGCACTGCACAGCGGCCACAGGCTCAACGCTATACCGGAGGTACTGGATAAAGTAGATGATGCAGCGATGAGAACGAAACTTTTACGAATGAGAGCGAGAAGGACACTCGAAGCACGTGCGCGGTACGCGCAAACAAAAATACGCATTTTACAGCGGTGTCGAGTTTACTACGAGCTCGCCACGGATGTCTCTTCCTTTTGTCAAACGAATCCAGTTGTTGGAGTTGAAGACATTGTCGCAGCGCATAGGACAATGAGACCCAAAGACAGAGCTGTTTCTCGGAGGGGAATGGGATGAAGGGAGAACCAGCAGGAGAATGTCATTGGTGGTACCAAAACCCTGGGGTGGAAACGGCAGAAAGAACCAAGGCGGCCCGATTCGTATACTACTGAAAGTGGAAGATGCGCGACAGACGTTTGTAAATAAACCCGCGGCCGGGTTTGTTTCCGTGCGGTTCCTCTTCCTCTCTGAGGGACGCGAAATACAGTACGTACGGCGGTTCTAATAAAACGTCTTAGCGACACGCTGCGCCACACGCTGCGCCACACGCTGCGCCACACGCTGCGCCACGCGCCACTGGTAACAATCCTATGTGGAAACTTGTCGCAAAGTAAAATCGTCAGCTGTTCTCGAAACTCGCGCGGATTGAATGAAACGAAAGAGGAGCACTGTTTGCATCTTGAAAGCATGTAGATTTTGTAGTTAATGAACGGCTGTACCGCTAGCGCACGCGATATCTGGGTCAAGCAGATTGTTCTTCCTTTTGATTCCCTTACCGATTGTGGGCGTTTTAAAAATGATTCCAGAGACTCGAATCCTTTTGTTTGCCTCCGCAGCTGGACCACGATCCAATGTTGTTTGTGACAGTAACAAATCACATTTTCACTTGCTTTATCTGAACGCGTTTTTATGGCATGACGTTACGTACAAACATTTATGAAGCGTCAGTTGTTTCGCCATTTGGTGGCGTTGCTTCCTTGTTTCGACTTTGCTTCGAGGCACCACCACCATGTGTCCGTAATTTATCGCTACGGATGAATGGTGTACACGGCTTTTTAATAAAGTCCTATCTGTCTCGGAGACTACGATAAGAGAAATATTTACGGATCATTTTCTACAATACCATTTTTACACACCTCTAAGCTAAGTAAGGTGCACGGAGTACGCGTCATATTTTGTATTGAAATTTGACAGTATATACATACATACTCCCTGACCGCGGTTCGTATAAAATATTTTCCGGAAATGTCGATTTTGTTTAAAATGCAAAGCGCACGCACAACGCGAGACACGTGACATTGGTTTATTACCTTTTTATAGGTAGCGTGGCTGCGCGTCGACACGCAGACAATTCTCACGATAGCCAGCCAAGTTATCACGAAGAATCATCGGATTGCAGTGACGCATAGCGGTCACCGTAGGTGGTCCCTGCACATTCGAGACACCCGGGAGAGCGACAAGGGTGGGTACATGTGCCAAGTGAACACAGACCCGATGTCCAGCATTACCGGATTCCTGGAAGTAGTCGGTAAGCGAATTCAATTTTCAGATTATCCAAGTCCTGCTAAACCAAATCAAATTTCTTTCCTCTTCTCGTCGCGTAGAACGGTAAATCAGAATCATGCTACGGCGGCGATGCTAATTGCGTTACTGATTCTGAGAGCAACAAGTGATTTGAATTTATGTCAATGTGGCGTACATGCTCCTAGTCATGCACTTAAATAGCGGACGCCAACGCTTACGCGTAGCTGCCGCTAGCTGCGTGACAAATACACCCTGTTATTTTGACGTCGGTTTATTTCTCACAAGGCAGGAGGGGGATCGTTCGGGTGGGAATGGGGTGGCGCGACGCCACGCCAAGAGGATAAAGATGCATAGACAGGGCGCGCGCGGTAAGGAAACTCATAATCGACTGCGATCGTTACTCCCTCGGGTGTCCGTGGAATCGAGGTCTTGGCAATTCAGATTCACTTTTACCTGCTTATTATTCAGACTACTTCAGAATTCTTGAACGCCCCGACCGACGCGGAGCGGCGCACCAGACAAATATTTGTGTGCAAATCGTGCGTTCGAGATTACTCGTGAATTTGTAACCGTTGTCGTCTGAAACTCCCGCATGCATCCTCTCCCGTTCCTTACTAAACTTGACTAAGCACTGGCGGATTCAGCATTTTCCATGTACGTAGTATACCTAACTCGCGTGCTTGTCCCGCGAAACATGTCCTTTGCTGGCGCGGCGTATCCTTCTTCCGCGACGCCGCGACCATGCATCAACTGATCCTACCTCGGAACTTTCTTGGCACTTCCTACTATCGCCCCTGTTACCGCCAACTTGTCAAACTTCCCCAACTACCCGCACCTTAGGAACCACACATAGCGCCGCTAGGAGCTTGTGATTGCTCCTACCGACACCGATATTTAATCCCTGATTATCTCTTCCACAACGTATCCCCGAAACAACGCAATCGATCGCAACGCGACTCGATACGACGATTCTCCCGCGATCCCAAAGTTTCAGACGTTCGAGTATCATTTTCCCTTCGGCATAGGAGCAACCTATGCAAATACGAATTGCGCGCAGCGCAATTTAATTATCCACTGATTTTGCAAATACCCGTATGACCTCTTTCTTGGATAATCGAGTTAGTATGATGGCCGGTATTAGTTTAACGGTATCGCGAACAGAGCCCAAACTACATTACCACGCGAGAGTCCCGATTAATCTTCGCGGAACTAGTAATATCGATGCGATCTATGCACGAGATTACCGCTGCGTTGCCAGTCGCGCCGAAGAAAAAAGTAGCGTGCAAGCGTCCAGCGTATATTAAGGATAATAAAAGCCGACGTGACACGATGGCTCGCTTAAAAGATCCTGTTCTTGGTAACAATCTTGTTGAGTAGTGTGCTGAGATAGAGACACCTTCACGCGAAATCACATAGTTCTTCTCGACTTGCTCGAATTTGTGGCGGATCGATGCAAATGTATGTAAAGTGCGCATCGCACACTACTAAAACTTTCCACCCCGATTTTGCTTTTGGTGGGCTATTAAACACCTTCCTGTGGTTCCGTGGTTCTTGGCTTAATAACTGGTCCGCCTGGTAGGAGTGCAAGAAATCCGACGAAAGCTACCTCGGAACTCGAGCGTGATATAAGCGTATGGTTTAACCTTGCTTCAACCCCTCGTTAAGTTTCTTTTTTATCGCTCCGGATTATCGTTTGGCGCACGTTCTTGCAGGTGTGGCAGGAGACGGATCGAGAGCCAGCCTCGAGAAAATTCACCTGTCCTTTCTATCGTTGGTTTATCGATGCTTCGCTCAAATTTTTTCTATCCTCGGGAATCGTTTGACGGTGCTTACTATTACAGTCAAAGCTTTCGCTATTGGTAGTAATTCCACTTTGGCTTCAATGATTTTGCACAAAATGAAGCATTTCGAAAAATCAAAACTATTATTATTCTTGAGGCATCCGCGCCTACAAACTTATCCCTCTTCGAACCAAACGTTTCGTGTGTACGTCACTTGCTTCTCTATGCAGACAAGTTTGATGACAACGTACATAAAGGGGTTTCAGAATCACAATGACTAGCTGCATGTGTTCTACTTGTAAAGGCTCTCAATCACGTGCCACGGCTCAAGAGAAACAGTTTACCAATGTTTCATTAGTGCGAATGTAATAAAGGTTTGGGGTAAATTTCCTGAATTTCATTAGTCTGCAATCTAACTGATTATTAGTAACCTTTAACGTTCAGCGAAGCATAACTTCTGGAACGACATGGCAGCCTGGGTGGTTAAATGTAAAGCTTAAGCTTATCGCAAATAACCCTCGTTAAATTCCACCTTTATCGTGGCAACTTTACGAGCCCGGTCCGTTAGCTACCGTGTGAAATTACCTGTTCTCACTTTCGTGTTCGATTGATCAATTATTTATTACTTTTAACACACTTGCAAAAACGGAGACGAAACGTTGACAGAAAATGCATTCATTTATAAAGAAATTATTAAATCGGCATGAAATATTTGAGAGGTGCAATCCAACAAATATATGTAGATATAATTCGGTTCATCAAAGATCAACTTGTCTTCAATTCTACAGCTGAATAAATCGTTGTCGAAACGTATGAATATGGAAACCCAAACAAGCCGACACTCTTCGAATAGTGAAAATTATGAAAATCCTTTCCACCATCTCGGGGATTTGAATGTATGCACCAACTGCGCATTAGGAGCTATCCGGCCGTTACAGTTACCAATGCGTTACTAAGTGCCAATGCGGCACTTAGGGGTCGTACTGAAAATAGAAAAGAAGACTACACATATGTAGTCGCAAATTGTTCTGTTTGCAATTTCTGATAGGGTCATCGTCTATCGTCTATCTCGATGGACAGCGAGAATAAGCGAATGCCGCGCCGATAAAAAGGACGACCTGAAACAAGCAGAGTACGTTGATGCGCGAGCACACGCGAAATAATAAATTCGGTGCAATTGTTTTCCTCCGTCAATAAATATACGATCTGCCTGCACGAGGCTTTTTCGGGCCGGTCGGCGTGGCGGCCGTGCGCACTGCCTAGCCGTCCGAGTCACGGCGGAAAACGAATTGCACAACGCGTTGCAACGTGGGGGTGATATCACTGCGACCCGTGACGGTATGCCGCTTCGCGGCGCGTCGTTACACAGCGACACTAGCTAGAAATCGGGTTTTCTCCGATAGTCTGTCGTTCGCTTGATTCGTTGGAGAATTCACCGTGTCCTCGCTCGCAGCTGTTCCCATCGTCGCTTTTCCGGCTCCTGCTCGGTCCAAGTCGCTGCACTCAGCTCACAGCCCGTAATTAGTAATGGGAAGCCGCATTCGAGTCTGTTCTTTTTACATCGTCAAGAAGTTCATCCTCGGGCTACTTTGCTCCCCGAACACGTCTTTCGTAACTCGCTGAAGGGATACGGTAACGATGCTGCTTCTGGAGACGGCTATTCATGAACGCAGGCCTCTTCGAGAGCCGGAGAACGAGAACTTGGTCAACGGAAGCCTCCGGTGAACCGGAGTGAAAACCGTTTCTTAAGAGTAGCATGCGCTTCCACCGTACGTGTGTACTGTCCATATTCGACTCTGCTCTCGCTTGAAAGCAAATCGATAACGAAATTCCGCCCATTGTTGGTCCCGTATGCCGCGGTGATCTTACCTTTTCGTCTGGTATCGTTCGCTAAAATCAGCTAAAATATTGTCCCCCATCGTGCTCGGTGCTCCATCCGCGGCCAAGTTCGGTTTGCGCTTCCCGCAACTGGTAAATCCGGATTTTTAATAATATCTATTACGAGCTCCTCAGACGCTATCGCTCTGGCTAATAATTTAAACAAATTGGCAGTCCACTCTGACAGAATGCATCCTCGAGCAATTTTTCGCAATTACTTGCAAATTCCTTAAACTGCACCCAAGTTCGCAGTTCGCCGTCGCGTGTCGACGACACGGGAAAGTGTAAAAATTTAATTAACACGAAACTCCACTGCGGAGCATTAAGCGCCAGGGGCCGCGCGCCGCGCGCCGAGCACCGAGCGCCGAGCACCGAGCGCCGAGCACCGAGCGCCGAGCGCCCAATATCAGGGGAGAGAGCTCGACCCCGTTTCAGAGATTGCTTTCAGAGGTAGATTTCCTAAATAGCGTGTCTACCTAATGATCCCAATTACCGATGCTATGAAATCTGCGCCCCTCGCTACTGTCAAACTACACCGACCAACTACGTCAGCATTCGCTCCAGAGTCTTTGTTGCTTCTGTCGCTAACAGAAGGACATGTCTTCGAAACATTAAAGTCAGCTGTGGCGACCGTAACAAGGAGAATATCGGGCCTCGTCCTCGCAGAGAAGGCGTCAAACAAAAGGCCGATGAACCTCAGTCGAGATAACACGATGCTCCTGGTTCATGGGGGAAGTGGGGAAGGGGGGAAGGTCATCGTCCCATAACCATACGGTCATGGCTGAGCATTAACCTGCTCGAACTGGAACTCAGCGAAAATTTGGCCGGATTCGAGATCAGCCGAGCGATTCAGGATTTTACGATCGGATTGCAGTCCACGGGACACCAAACCCTCCCCTCTGGCCCCGCACATCACTTTGTCGATGGCTGGCGCACACTCATTGTCAGCCGTGAGTGCGGTGTACCGCATAGAATATTTGCGAGGATACAACTCGACATTGGGAGATCGGTGGATCGAGAGAACGACCGCTTCCCGAGATCACCATCTATTCCCGAGAATAGTGGCTCTCGCTACGCGTCGCGGTAGGGTACCCCATCACACGTGTATATGCCATCCTGTACGTTCTTCTGCATTCTACGTTCTAACTGTGAATTGTAGATTGCAGTCATGCGAGCTGAAAATCTTTTACTTTTCGCTGTGGGACTTGCTAATAATTATTAAATAATATCATGCGAAATATGTTCCAATTATTGTAAGCAGAGTGCCCGTTAGTCCTGTCATCTTTGCATTAATTGCCCGCTATTAACGTGAGGTTCTTCCAACATCTAACGAGTGGACCAGTAGACACGTTCGCCTTAAACCTTGAATTACGGATAAATGCCACTAGTCGGCATTCACTGCTCTTATAACCGCAGGTCAATATTTTAGAAACATCCTGTACAGTGGCGAAACGTGGCGGTAGCGTTACAATGTGGTCATTGTTTCAGTGCCTCCGGATATCCTGGACTACCCTACCAGTACGGACATGGTTGTGCGGGAGGGCAGTAACGTAACGTTGCGCTGTGCGGCGACAGGAACACCGAAACCGACGGTCACGTGGCGCCGTGAAGCAGGCGGCACAATTACTTTGTCCAACTCGCAGGAACGTACGTATTTTTGTAAATGTTACGACTACTCCCACGAGATCGGTTCCAAATTCTTTCGATTTCGGGATTATTCTCCCCTTTTCTTCGCCTTATCTTCTTATCGTTAGCGCTGCCTTTACTCCGTTAGACAACTCCGTTAGATACTTGGGTGGAAAAGACGTTCATGTTACTCTCCGTTAAAGTGCTCGGTTTCTTTGTGCAAATCGTACGGGGTTTAATCAATAGACGTCCGCAGGTATGCGCGCTACGTGTTCAGTCGTTTGAAAAGCGGACCGTCAAGTTTTATTAATCGTGTTTCAAACAATATGAACTGCAGCAGGTAAATTAATTGAAATTTACTCTGTTAGTTCAAACATTGCGGTGTATGCTCGAGATTCAGTGAATATGCATGCTCGGGCAGACTTTCAATTTTTATTGATACGTGTATATTTAATGCACGGAATATTTTCAAGCAATTGCCGGAAAGGCCATGAGAGTTTTCACCGATAACTAAACTCTACTGTCGGCATGCGACCGAGCCATTGCTGTGAAACGAGCATGCCACTCGGCCGCGCATGTTGAAGGCTCAGATGAATATTTTGATCCGTCAATTATAGAAATGAACTAGCATTGTTAAGAGCAAAACCCGCAAAGCGATGCCTATTGACCGTTTCGAGGAGTCTAAAATCGATATATGTATATTCGATGCATCGAAAGTGCTCCTGTGACATCTTCATCAGTAACGTAAAATACGCTCTAATTTTTCAATGGTCAAAGGTCCTCGGTTTCCCGGTGCGCTGACTCTTAATTACCATTCGCAGTCGTTGCTCGAGTTTCCCGCTCGGTTTTCGTATTCCTCTCTTTGGTGGGTGCAACTCACAATCAGTCATCCTTGTCTTGCACTCCCCCATTGTTCGCCAGTTTCAGTCGCGAAGACACTACTCGCACAATCATACCATCCACTGACGCACTGACTAATTGCGTACACAGGAATATGAAGAAACTCGGAAAACTGGAGTGGTACGCAACGCGCGCACAGGTGCGTGCATCGCGATGGAGCTTTTACAATTAGAGCCGTGGCTCTCTTCGATTTCTCTTTCCTTTTCCTTTTCCATTTTACTCCTGGTAGTGGTTCTCTCGGCACAGACTTTGTCCGCCATTCGTTTCACTTTTCTCGCTGTGGCCGCGGCAGTTTCGTAGCTCGGAGTATCGAGAGTGGCATTGCGCGAAACTCGGGTGAAATATCTCGCTGCTCAGCGCGATAGCAGCCCGGCGTAAAGGATGAATGTAAAAGGGGATAGAGCGTACAAGTTGAAGCGGTATGGCACCAGCGGCAACGCAACGGTACCGCGCTGCGCTGCGCTACGCTACGCTGGTGGTCTCGACGACCAGCCAAAGGGATGTTCTACGAGTCGACGCGACGGTGAGGCCGGCAGGAATGAGTTCCCGGTGATTTATTTAACGGATGAATCTTTTATCTTCGCGGCTCGTCTTCGGGAATCGTTTTAAGCATTTGTCGCGTTTTATTCGCCAACCGTTTTTCTTCGCCCGTCTCTCGTTTCTCAGTATGTAGATACCTCTTGTGTGCGCGACGCGACGTTCGGCGGCGATTCCATTAGGCGATAAGTACTGGAAAAAATCAAACGTCTCGCCGAGTGTTCGCGTCTCGCGGTCGCGAAAGATCGATACCATTAATTTCGCGACCGGACAAGTGACGCTGCTTCGACATTGACGATACTCTAACGGCCTAAAGAGAAAGAGCTCCGAGTGTAAAGTGAATTTCAATGGATTAAACCGTCATCTCAACAGGTGTTCAGAGAGGCGCGCTTTTTAATTTCTCTCCGGGGAATCGCTCCGATGGATAATTATCAGTAGCGCACCGTCCGCGTCCCGCGACTGCTGCGTCTACCGTGACCCCGCCGTTGGCGCTTTTACGCGGTCTTCAAGATGCCACCTATTATAATTTATACTTAAAAGCTACGTTGAAATTGTTTTTGCGCAATTACTCATCTCCGGGTAATTACACGTGTATCTCGAATATGTTGGACGGCATAATTTTGGATCCTCCCTCATTCAATTGGATAATTAGCGCGACTGTAATTGCAGTATTACTTATCGAAACGAAATCGAATATGCGTTTCGTTTCGTTATGCATAGTTGTTTAACTCAATCGAAAGACACAAATATTTGTCTTTTACACTTTGGTGGAGGTTGGAAACGAAAAACGGTCAGTGAACTTGGCTATAACATTCCTGCGGATTGCTGTGTCGCCTAAGTTTTCTAAATTAATCGCTTTATTTCAACACACGTGTCTACTATGGGTTTAAAAAAATTGCAAATGAAAATTCTGCGTAGTGCGGTAAATGTGATTTTTATCGTCAGAATAAGCGCCGGATACCAGTGCCACATTTAGTAGGTACACACATATCTGATCGTTTTAAAAGCGCATCGCGTTAAATCCGTGTAAGGTTCATGTCGCGAAATCTCTATCGATGGCGAATAACTGAAGGGATATTTGTGAAAAAAAACTCATTGAGAGTAATTTTCACATGTGGAACGACGATCAGGTCTGAATTGGCGAAACGAGCGGCACATGTGGTCGCGTGTAGAGGCAAAAAGAATTCGAACGTAAAGTGGACCTCCCGTAACCACGGTAGATCAGCCGTGTAATGCAGTCGCTGTTTGCATAGCCAAAAGTCATATTATCCTCTTTGGGCAGTAGCTGTTTGGGCGTAGAGAACCGTTCGAGCGTAATCACGATTTTTCGAAAGTACTCTGCCCCGCGAGCCGATATTTAACTCGTCCAATCGGATTGAAGCGATGCATGAGGGGGTAGTGCGGTTATTCGGGCGATGAGTGAATGCGCTTTCATCGGTCGAACATGCATTCTCGTGAATTTGCGTAGAGCCGTGTGCACTCTGATCGGTCTGTATTGCAGGAGCGAGTATCCAGGGTCCAGAGCTGGAAATATCACGCGTGACACGCCTCCACATGGGAGCCTACCTTTGCATAGCCTCGAACGGCGTTCCGCCAACGATCAGCAAGCGGATCGCCCTCATTGTGCACTGTAAGTATGTATGTATATTTTTGGGTGAACCAGGAGCCGCGAAAGGAGCGGAGCGCATCCGTTTTCGAAATTCCGGAATGGAATTTAAGGTCGCGCGGATCCCTGCGATGCGCTTGAATGCCAGATCGGATCAGCGGGAAGAGCATTGTTCCGTGAGCAGAAGCGGTACGGCACGGCACGGCACGGCACGGCGCGGCACGGCACGGCACGGCATAGCACGGCGGCTTAAATATTTTTCGCCCGCGGCTCGCTCCTGACAGGTGGCATCGAACGCCCACGGCCTCGCGCCGCTGTATGTACCACGAATTGATTAAAATGAACCCGTGCCGGATAGACTTTTCAGAAATTGGGTGACGGTTCGCCCGGAAATCTCGTGGCCCATTTCTCCAAAGAGGTTGCCAACTGGTTCTCCGAGCAAGAGAAGCATGCACTGGAGACAATTGACCCATACCGTTGGCAGAATACTCTCAATCGAGCGCTCCCCCCCCCCTCCCCCCTCTATTTTTCGTCTCGTTAGAAATACCAATGTGTTATGACGCGACTATGTGTGCCTGCGTTTGTTTGTACGCGTCAATGCACCCTGTCTGCACCCGTCCGGCCTGTTCGGCCCGTCTCGGTTAGACTTTCGTATTCCCCACTGAAATAACACAGGGAGTAGAGTATTGCGGCCATTCCGACTATTGCGGTTTCTGTCATCGGGATTTCTTTCCGCAGTTCAACCGATGGTTTGGATTGAAAACCAACTAGTGGGCGCTTACGAGGGACAAACTCTTACCCTGGAATGTCATAGCGAAGCTTACCCAAGACCGATCACGTACTGGACGAGGCCAACAAACGAGACAATCGCAAATGGTACGTATAGCCTGGATATCCCTGTCATCGAGAGGAAATTTATCTGGCGCCTTAACTAAATTCTCCTTCTCTTTAGCTGTAAGCTGTACTCGTCAGTTTTGGCATTGGGCTTCTGCCCGTTCATTCGCTTTTATCTTTGCTTCTATCTTTGCTTCTATCTTTGCTTTCATCTTTGCTTTTATCTTTGTATTTATATACGGGCTAATAATACTTGGCCGAGTTCCTCCTGTAACGCTGATTCAAACTGCATCCGAGACAGGAGCTTCCAGAATTTGAAAGACGTTAATCCTCGACGGGGTATGGAATAAGTTGAAAAGGAGCCCGACAAGTCCGCACCGAGAAGTAAATGATTCACGTTTCCAGAGCCCGTGGCCGTACCTAAGGCATAATAATAAGGGATATTTTCAGTTTCGCAGCCGTCTAAAATAATCCATTCGTTAACTGCGGAAGCGAACTTCCGCTTTGGTCTTAATTTTACTTCATTATTGTAACTCCTTCCCTTTCTCCGTCATCGCTTGTTGGAAAATGTACCGCGAAGCGTACGTAGAAATAATGCTAATGTGGTATACTCTAATTGCACCGTCCTAATGCGGTTGTTTCGCTTTAATTGCAGCCAAGTCCCTTCGCGATAACTGTCGGAAGGTCGGAAGGTCGGAAGGCCAGGACTGGATTCAGCTATACATACGTGTACATGTATATGAGAAAAAGCTTAAGACGCGTGCGTGCACCAGACCCTTAATTGATAATAGCACGTCGGCGAAATTAATGAGTGGGCCGAGACTGTTGATACATACATGTATGTATACGTACATGTACGTATATCTCGCCCTCACATCGCCCGTTACCTGCTTATTAAATTTAACTAACGGAATCGAAAAGTAAATTCGTGTCACTCTATTAATTCCTATCGCCGATTTGATAAAAGCATCGATCCATGAACGTGTACAGGATCCATTTCGATTCGATGATGCATTTACCAAGTTAAAATAATATCAAAAGTTTGGATTTACATTTGTCCCAATTGACGTTGTTTTTCGAAGTATAGTAATATCTCCTCCATAATTACTTTCAGTTAGACTGCAATAATTTCTCTTTGTCCTATTGTGGGAAATTGCATCTCTTATGGCGTCTTTCATGCAGTATTTGCCCAACTTCCCGTGGAATTTCTACTCTTACAGAAGTAGTTATATGTAATTTGAGAACAAAGTTAAATACGGTAAACGCTCATTTATATCGTTCCATTATTCTCGAGTGCTTAGCGCATCCTTGCGAGTATGCCTACACATTCACCTTCTGAAGCTTCAAGTACGGCTCTTATTGGTATAACTCGGGTATGGATATGTTCTATGGGAATGGATTCCGGCACAAGGGCACAACACATACATGTATACGTGTACTCTATAGAGATGAGTTTTGCGTAGCGTTTCACAGAAGAAACTACTGTCCTTTACATAATTCTACAAGGCAAGACGATAAATATTGAAATATTGAAAAAATGTATCTTATGACACGTTATTATATTAACGTAAATACCTGAAATACTTGAACAGAGCCGTATACATGTATCTACACAATTAGCCAGAAAGATAGTGCCAAGTTACGATATGTCAGTCGACCTTTGAAAACAGGTGCGAGCAAAGAAGCGGTGTACTCGCGGAGTTCTCGGTCGTGTATCGCCGTTCGTAGGGCTCAAGCGCCGTGGAAATATAAATACCTAACTCCTAACTTGACTGCTACCACTCTCCATAGGGATTTCTTGTTATTTGGAACTACACACGAAACATAAGTTTCGTGCAGTTCTGCGGGCCGCTGCAATGAAACAAATTAGCTTTTTAACGAGCGAGAAGTGCAATTACATGGCTGCAGAATCGTGCATGCATGATAATTCCTGTCGGGCTATTTTTTCCATCCGCGACATTCGGTTCTATAAATCCCCGGACGCTGCGGTGCGGACGCTACGGTGCGGACGCTCGAGGTCGACGAATTCATCCAGTTCTGCCAATTTCAAGCGGATTCTCTGCTTCGGATTATTATGTCGCTAAAATGAAAGTCAGCACCGAGATTCAGAGAGTAATATTTTCCATTTTCGCTCGAAAGCGAGGAAATAAGACGCTCAACTGTTTCCTCGACCGATGAAACTCCTCCACTCCAAGTTCGCAGTCTCTAAATCTACACAACTACACAGGCACAGATATAATTAGTCGGTAATGAAGTTGTTATTTAGATAAGGACGAGCCGATAAGAAAAGGAGAAGTAGCTACTGTTCTCGAGTAATATCACAACAATGATAAATGTTTTTATCTCTGCCTAGACAACAATTACAAAGTGGAAGCCATTCCAAACGAGTACGAAACGACGATGAGACTCACTATAAAGTCTGTGCGGCCGCAGGATTTTGGGTCGTTTAGATGTATCGCTACGAACTCGCTTGGAGAGACTGATGGCAAGATTAAGCTCTACAGTAAGTAAGAATAATTTTCAATACTTGTTCTTTCAATTTTTCTTCATTTTATGCATGGTACGATGAAATGCCCAATTCTACGTGAAATTTTACAGTAAAAGTGTCCTAAAGTCGATGTAAACAGGTGTTTTAATCAACTTCCATTACTCGCGACGTTCAAAATTGGCCTTTTTCTACTCACAAGTATGTATGTACTACTTTAAAACGGTTGTACATACATACATACATATGTAGCGTCTATCGCGGTAGTTGGCATGACGGTGCGAGCAGTAACAGTAACAAATGAAACATCGATCGAACGAACGATCAAGCGCGGTGCTCTGATGCATTATAGGCAAAGTGAGGGAGCTCCCTCATTAACACTTCCTATAACAAGAATTTCGATGTGAACGCGACCAAATTGCTTTCCAGTCGTCATTATCTTCTGATTATCGAATAATTTCTGATCGGCCGCATTAATACTCGTCTTGCGAATTGGTGCAAACAGTAATTTCAAAGCAGCGCAGTTCGTGGCGTGGAGGTTTCGCAATTAGCACGAACGTATATCACTCGCCAACTTGGGGCACTTATTTGCTCCGCGATACGTTGCGGCGCAGCGGCACAGCGGCACATTCGTTGCGGTACCGGCCACGGATCCGATTCATAACGAGGCGACTCGCCGTGTCGCGTCGCGTCGCGTCGTGCCGGGTTATTGCCGATCGATATAGGCTGCGCCCCCTACAATTACCGGTAAGCGTGCACATTGAAGCGTGGACCAGCCAAAGATCTCCAGCGACTTAGGTCTACAAGCTCGAGCATTTAGCTCCAAACGAGCTCATTGAGCGTTCCGCTCCCTGGCTCGCCTGGCTGGTATGCCCGTACGAGAGGTTTGGCAGCGAGGCACTCGTTAGCTAACGACATTATCCCGCTTACTGTTTACGGAAAAAGGAGAGCCGCAGCCCGTCAGTCCGTCCGCTCGCCCATCCGTTCGCCCATCCGTTCGCCCATCCGTTCGCCCATCCGTCTGTCCGTCAGTCCCACTCGAGAACCAGAGAACCACGTCGAGTAGCCCTCGCGGACCTACCTACCTACCTACGTTATGTTGCTGTCACATAGCGCTCGTCACATCGGATATACGCGTGTATGTATATCAAGCCAAATCACATCGTGTATGTAGATATGTGGGCGGTTGCGCACGCACCATCAGCTCGTGCGCATCGCGCAGCGTAGTCGGAGCGAGAACTTGACGGACGAGCACCTCTGGCATTATATTTCAGCAGCGGGTCTCTCGTGGCCGCGATTATCAAGTGGTGCACCGACTGCCCCCGGGAGTCCATTCATACGTTTTCCCTCGATTCCGCGAGCGTTAATTGATCGTCCCTCTAATTAGACTCCTGGAAAGCCCGCAAACGTAGGGATCGTGAAACAACGGCTGCCGGCCAAAGCCACAAAGGAAACGATGGCTTTAACGAAAACTACCGTTTGAATACGTCGAATGGTGCACGAGGGCAAGCCTGACGGGTACTTAATTATCGATAACTGCAAATAAAGAGGGCGAGAAACCATGGTGGAGGGTCCAGGACTGACGAGGCCCGGAAGCCGAGCTTACACCCGAGTGCGCGGCACTCTACCACGTCTTGGCGTCACGAATTTCCATTCTCGCAAATCATTCAATCCATCTGGTAATTGGCCTTACCAGCTAATTGAACGGTCCACACTCCGTTGAAATACCCCACCAGCCGCCACTCTCAATCCCGTATTCTCTCTTTACCATTTCCTTTGATCCTCTTTTCCGGCTTTTTTCATGCGGTGCAACACTGACGTCTTTGATACCGCGGGTACCATGGGTACCGTAGGCACCATAGGCGCCGTTGGCATCGACGACACCGACAACCTTGATAATATTAGCAATAATTACCGAGGAAAATGAGCGGAAAATTATTATACTTGAGGGCAGAGTCGATTAGCGTCGATGAAAATTCACCGAGGAATCGGCGGTTCCGAGTGAATTATCGGACAATGGCTTGGTGAGCGAGCGACAGCCTGGCCGAAGAACCAGGAAAAGCTGGGGCTAACGGGAGGTTCAGCCTGGGAGAGAGTACCGAGTTATGAGGGGGTTACTTTAAGACCGGCTTAGACTGGGAGAAACTTTACACTAAAGCCGTGCTATTGGTCGTCTGCGGTCTCCGTGTGAAAGAACACGCTGGACTCGCGAGACGCTTTTGAAGCCCGATCACTCGACCGGCCTGCCTGCCTTGCATACATTTCTCTGCGGGTGATTATGGACTGATCGGACTATCGATTTTCGCGTTTGCAAACGGCACGGGCCTCGTGAAGCCTAATTCTGTTAGTACATACTATGGACTAAAGACAATTGCCCCGTGGAAACGAAAGTCAACAGTAGTTGGCGTTGCATAAACTATTGTAATTGTAAGAACAGCTTCGATCGTCTAATCGAGAGATTCTCGACGTCCTACATTACTTACTACTGTATTCGACTTTTCGCCACTCGAATTAGCCTCGCATCAATTGAAATTTGACTTGCGATCCAACTGAAAAGCTATCTGTATCGATTAATTCTTAACCTGACTGTATTTACTCTTCTGATTCTCAATGCTCACGTTCGACACTCGTCAGAAGTTAATTCGGCTAAGAGCTAATTGTTTTCAACAAAGTTCGTACGATGAAAGTCAGGGCATACAAATAAAACTACCGATATCCAATAACTATGTTTCCTGATTTGATCTATCCATATTGGTCCCACTTTTTTCTTACATTAGAATGAACAAAGTGAAAATGTTAGATTCGTCGCCTTGTATGTATGCACGCCTAGATATGTCTGTATGTATATCTTTTCTGTATGGTAATGCCGGCCGGTGAGGGCGAGAATTAATATCGTCGCTGAACTCTTGACATTTCGACGAAGCGTGCAAGTGACAAGAGCTCTCTCGGTTTTGCGGGGACGCCGCTCGGACGGCATTCCAATACGTCAAACCGGGGAGAATCCTGTGGAAAGTCCGGCCGCTTGGCCGATTATTTTTCCGATTATTACTTGCGGACAGGCTTTGCCAATATCTGGATTCGCCATTTTCACCCGGCCGTACCTATACAATCTGACGTAAAGCGGCTTTCGTATGGTGTGCGCTTCGACAGACATTGAATCCCGAATCTCCATGCACGAGGGATTTTCAGGCGTTTGTCTTTATTACCGGCTATTCTGTGGATATGCGTTAAGTGAAGTCGCTGCGATTGGCTTGGACGAAGTCATTTTTGGTCAGGCTATTTCGGCTGCAAGTCAATCAACGAATGTGCACTAAACTTGCCGCTGTCTGAATCGTATTTCCAGTGATTTCCAGCCAAATGAAACAATTATAGCGCGGGAGAACAGTGATATGGAAGGATCTACAGGGTGTTGTACTTTTTTTGTTTTCAGCAAAACTTTGACAGTTTCTTCCACAACTAAAAATAAAAATTGAGTGAGAAATTGATACAGTCAGTTTGTTTTTTTGCCCTGCCAAGATACATATACGTATATACGTATATACATACGTGGTAACACACTTCAGAATGTCGATCTTTGTAATAATTACACCAGTGGCAAGTAAAATAGTTTGGATTTGTACGTACGTTTTGGAGAATTTGGAAAGTATCACAATTTACAAAGGAAGGATATTTCTTATTACTTTGCACTTTTATTACATCTTTGCCGTAAAGCATGCTTGAGCGTATGTCGATAAGACATTTTTTCCTTATTCTTACATCCAGAATACCCTAACAACGCGTCGTTGCCACGTTTTGCCCAAAGACCCAAGACACCCTGTATGTTGTTTCGACAAGTTGAAATGTTGCGACGGGGAGTAGATATGTATTGTGTACATAGAAATTTTCTACAATCTGGAACATACATTCTATTGACATGAAATTGGTGATTTCAGCTGGCGAGTATTAGACAGCACGAAACACGCGCACTTAAGTATTCTGGAGTACATAGTGGCATTGTGAGATATTCTAGGATTTGGTATTGAGTCCCCAGTCGAAGCACGAACTTGGCATCAATATACAAAAAGTTATGATGTACATAGTGCATGATGAGGCGAATATTCGTTCTGCGGGCTGGTCTTTCGATAAGTAATGTTTCTCGGAAACATGTGTTGCGTACGTACGTGTGTATGTAGTAGAGGAACGGGTGAAAGCGTACCACTCCTAAATTCAGAGGACATGCATGGTCCTTGAAACCATATGGGATACCGAATTTATAACTGTCACATTACATTAATGCAACCTCCGGTACGTGAGTTATCTGTTTCGGAGGGTTGTAAAGATTTCGTAGCTAAAAGAACTCGTATCCTACGCCTCCTACGGTGTCGGCTCTTATTCACTGAGGTAAACTCAATAATTGAAAACGCATTACGTATATATAGTATTTAGCGTACATTTAGCGTACATTTAGCGTACATTTAGCGTATATTTAGCGGCTTGCTATTTCCGGAAAATAGGGCTTCCTGACCCTTGGGAAGATTACGAGCAGAAATGGTGTCCCGTATCTGTGTATCCGTAGAAGCGAATTCATCATTTGGGAACCGTATCACACACTACAGTTCCCGAGTTTCTGAATTCAAACTGAATCCGGATTAGAGTCCGAAACATTCAGCAAACTATTATGGAATAATGAACGTCGCAGAACTGTACCATGGCAATGGTACACCTATCTATACATTCACAAGAGTCACGCATTGCAATTTACCCAAATAATCAAGCAAACACTAGTTTAACGTGCCGTTGAGGATCTCTCCCTCCTCCCATTTCCCTCCTTCGCCTTCTCCCCCCGCCCTCATTCTGACAATGAGTAAAGGCAGTGACGACTCTGCAACATGCTGGCTGGGAGTCACGGGCAATGCGATAGTAATAAGCATTTCATCGATCAATCGGTGCATCTTATCGTTAGAGGTCTTACCGTCACTCCCTGTTTGCAGAGATCGAAGGGCCACCAACGACACGGAGGCCCAGCACGCGGCGGGACTCGAACAAGACTTGGAAGATGGATCACAGCCACGAGAAGAAGACAGCCGGAATGAGGGACGACCCGATGCTGAAGGGCACAGAGGATGGCGACGAGCAGATCGATTTTCAATCTGCCACTGCCTCTTCCGCCCTGCACCGGCACTTGCTCGCGAATCTCGGCATAACCGCCGTCACTGCCATTTTCGTCGGCGGACTGTCGACGTAAAGCTTCCAGTATCAGGGCTAGCAATTAAGCGCGAAACCAATTACCTCGGTGGCTTCAGTTTCAGTTGGGCAGTGCGGCGGCCTCACAGATTCTATTCGTGGAAATCGTCCAATTCTGCTGGGCCCTGGATCGAGATATGTAACACCGTGAGCGGGCGCGCGCGCCACGTTCCACGCTTCGGGAGCCGCCTCGAGCCGCCTCGAGCCGCCGCATCGTCTCAACTTTCCTTCTGTGTACACCGAATTTCATGAAAGTTTTCTCGGCGCCCCGGGATTTAACGATCTTGAAACTGAGTGAGACTCACGATCCCCCAGGAGGCATCGCCTCAATATGACGCGACTCTATAAAAATTCTGAGCTACGTTCTTCGTGCTCCCGAAGAATACTTGATACTTCATTGTCGAATACTTTTCGAAATGCAGTTTTCGTTATGATCGTAGTTCCAAGGCGGTTCGCGCAATGCGAGTAAAGTTTGTGTGCGTAATTGAGCTTACTCGAAGTTTGTTTGATTACCGAATGTACGTAAGAGATGAAGTTCATCATGAAAGTTTGTTTGTATGTACTACCGGAGTCTAACGTAAGTTTCGCGTTGCCTAACGTCTTTATTTATTCGGTAATCGTTAAAGCTATCCGTGCGCAATTAACATTACCTGCTAGCAAAAACCGGCCGAAACTTCCGACTATACTTGGCAAAAGTTTACAGTCAAGAAAGTTTGATTCAGTATTGAGTCAGTATTAGGAAATTATAGTAATACACTGATTTATTGATTTTCCGTTTCGACAAATTGGTCAAATTAGTTTTCACAGTTGTAACTATTAAAAAATATTGGGAAACTCGATTCGTAGCGAATAATTGTTTGCTTTTCAACAGACCTGAGAGTGCGAGAGCGCCTTGAAATTGTAAGACAAGCTTCCAACGCATTTTGAACGTGAATGATCAATTTCTATTATGATACTTAATGTTGCTCTACGCAATTTCAGTTACGGAGACGTATAAAGAAAGAAATTTAAGTAAAACCTGTTCGAGAACTCACAATTTTTCGTTCTGCTCTCGTATGCGACTACTGTAATATATTGAATATTTTAATGTGCACCACTAATGGCATAACCTCCGGTAATAGTGACCTTGTCATTCATAACGTCATAACTAAATGATACGCGCAGTAGTTTAGCGAAAAATCGGCTAGCGGAGAAACCATTGGAAAAATTCAGTAAACGTTTGTCCTCGACAAGACTCCCAAGTGCTACTCCCATACTCCGTAACACGGACATTGATTAGTTATCACATTAAAATATTCTTAAATGTTATCATGAGAATCGCAGAGTATTGCGTGTGCAATCGTATATTGTGCGATCGCGATTGCTTACGCTCTACCACATACTTCGCCAATTGCTCATTTCACTTCAACACAGTTCCGTCGGAGAGCAAGTTTTTCTAGCGGCTAGTCGTCAAGTTAATTTTGGTTTCACTATTTGATCATTTTGAACCCATTTTATTTTTCAATATGTGTTTAGAATTCTCTAAGAGACGTACGAAACGCGTTCGGTTAAGGTTGTAATATACGCATAGCCAGTACTTGTATTCCATTAAATTAAACGTTCAATGGAAACAGATCATGGGAAAATAGGAGAAAGTCTATCTAAGAATAGCAATTCAAAGTCTATGTTTTTAGATCACTATTCGTTTTCTGCGTTTTTCGGTGAAATGCGGATATAATTTTCACGTACCCCGCCAGATTACTAATTGCGTCAAGCGTCATGCCGATCCAAGATAGTGTGGCTGAAGAGTAAAATAGTTCGTAATTCGTAGCGAAAAGTGAAACCTTAGTCCGCTTGTGTACCGCCAATCTCGACGTTGCTTGCCAAAAATGGAAGAGAATTATTTCGTATTGCAAATGTGTGGGCAAACTAGACGTGTATCTTTCGCAAGGAAAAATCAAGTGTATCGATTCGTCGGATATTGCGAATAGACGAGTTTCAATACTAGCTTGCATATGTTGGCCGTAATTCCCGAAATTGCGATGTACATACATACATACATACACCTAGACGCGTGATAGTCACTAAACTGTAACGCGCAGATTAATGCTTCTGAAAGATAGTGTAATTAATTGTACAGTAATTGTACAATACCGGGGAGTGTCAATGCAATGTGTATGCAAGCGTGCGTGTGTGCCACCAGTAGATGTGTGTAGGATGACGTAGATTAAGCCTCAGGGACGTGTAAATATGATATGTTAAGCTATAAGACGATACTGTATTAGTTTTTGCATTCACGACCACAACGATTCTTCCCTCCCCTTGTAAATACAATGGAATTATCGTGTACTTGGGAAATAAATGTTAGGCAATCGATACCACTTATTTTAGTCACACCTTTTATACCGGAATAATTACGCTCGTCAATTGAGTATGCAGAGTGGATTAATTACTATTAGTGACACGCAATGCCAATCTACATCAATTATTCAATCTCATTTCCGTGCACCGGATATCCTATTAGAATGGTTAATGTTTCAACGGCCAGGATTTGTTATCCACTTTTTGAAAACCATCGTTGGTATTGACTACTAACTCTTACTCGTTGAAACCGATCCAGAACGATCCACGGTACTTACCGCCTAATGGTTTTTATTGCTACATCAGGTGTACGTTTTCCACGCCAGGTAGCTACTTTGCGCAACTTTCACTATAAGTGCCCCCATCATACCGTTAATTAAGAATATTATTCAAAAAGTGTTTCGGAAAGGCTTCTCTGGTGAATCAAATCAAAACTTATTATTACGATCCGTACTCATTACATCGACCCGACGTACAGGGACTAGAGACTTCCCTGTCCCTAGTAAAATTTTTAATATTCAATGATTATTGCATATTAGTGGAATAGTGTGCGTAATTATTATGCACGGGTCGCTTAATGTTAGATGAGTTAATCAAATATATGCGATAGTTTATTGTTCGCTCTTTATACAGACAATACGCACTACACATTTGTACCGACGATGTATTCGATAGATAACCATTATAGTGTGTTTAGTTCCGTTCGAATTCGAACCCCGGCGGATGTTATACATACGTACATACATGTATGTATATTTATTCCGTGCTAGACCGATAACGTTGGATGTTAGACGAAAATGGTAATGGGACATTTGATATGTGGTAATATTTATTTGCCCTGCTGCATCGGTAACATTGGATGCTGTTCTTATCGGGATCCTGGCTTTGCCTGCAACACGCCGACGGTAAGGAAACAGAAACTTCCAGTTTGATTGAACTCAAGTGTATTTCTTTATTAAAAGAATGTTTTTCTTTCGTTTGCAATAGTTTAATTGGTAGATGATTAAAAATAAGAAACCTTGTTTATGGTCGCAATCAATATAGAGCCAAATCAAATGCATGAAAATGCATGAAACTACATACATCAAAATAGTCGGTTTTATACCTTACCCTGACAATGAGAATTACATAGGGCGATTTATCGACAGACGGATGTTGGATGGGTTTACCTTTGTCCATCTTTCCCGGTTTCGCTTCAGCTCTGATAGAGGTCAGCTACAGGAACGTTTTCTTCTAGTATTAAATCAATATCGAACTCGCATTCGGCGTTTTCTAGAGACCCCATAAAAAATTGGAAGTGTAGTCGGGATATCTATTAGTTTGCTACTCCATAGGTTCAAGTACGCGTATGACTGTAAATTTTCCATAAGCATCCACACCGATCAATAAACGTGAAATTCGTATTGGACTTCCAACTCACTAGAAGCAAACTAACAATAAGAAGAATGTTGAACGAATCGAAGAAATATTGATCCAAGTAATGATCTCAATAGAGAAAACTCGACGAGCAGTTGAATTAAAGTAAAGTCAATGGGAAATATAGCCGAAGTAGAGTGAGACAGAACGGACAGAAAAATGTTCTCATATAAACACGAGCATCCCCTCTGTGCGTTGCATATTCTATTTCGGCGTCGAGTTTTGCAGAATCCTCGAGATCGGCGGTAACGAAGACCTGACGGTACAATAATGATATTCGGGAAAGAATTATTATGGAACTTGGCAGCGCACTTTGGAGTAACGAGGGGAAAAAAGGGCTTTTCTCCATAAGCCAGGTCGTACATCATCGGCACGAATCCTTTCGGACGGTTATGGAACGGAAGAACTCACGATAACAAAGGCACCGCTTTTCCAACGATAGATGCCTTGTAAACAAACGCCGACGCTGGCGCTGGGCTTCTGTTAATAAAGACATACCTTCCACTGTACCTTCCACTAAACTTCTCTCATGATCTTTCCCAGCCTCTTTCACAGGCAATCGAGTTTTCGTAAGGGCTGATATTTTCCCTTCGAGTTTCGAATTCATTTCATTGTGACGGTGCGAGTCGGCAATTTTTGCATCTGGCAATCTCGCTAATGAAATTGACGTTGACACAACGCAATGTAATTTTGCTTCGTGCTCACAGAGCGAAATTAACGAAGTTAAGCGTTATAATTGTTGTTTGCGTTTGTTCCGCAGTAGTCTTTATTCATAAAACTGATCTAGTTAAGGCGATTAAGGTCAAGTAGCCTACATCTTACAATTAGTTTCGTTTCGACGAAGAATTATCAGGAGAAATGTACAGAACTGTCTATAACTTTCTGCCGTGTTCAATGAACTTGTGCAGACGAGAACAGCATATACAATACATGTGCGCACGATTGGTTATCGTACCTACATAGAAGCCGATGGGCAAATCTAATTTTCGAAGTAATGAAAAGTGACCGGAAATACCAGTTGGTCTTCTACCAGGTGTTATTTTTACTCCAAACTGTGTTTTCGCGTTACGTTCAAACCGTATTAATTTCATTCTGTATTATACTACTTCTAAAAACAGTACCATGGCGAATGGTACTTCTGCAAATACCACATAGTACAATTTTTCATTCATTACGTTTTACGGCAGGCCGAATCCGTCTCATCGCGTGGAGGACACTCTCGAGCGAATAATTTGAGAAATATGTGTTTCATGCACGAGTTAAAAACAAGAGGCATTACAATTATAGTATACAAATCGTAATCGCTCGTTCGATAAAATTAAGAACCCTATCGGCGGTCAGCCCCTGTTCGTCAACCCTGTTTGTTTATGAGTTCTTGTTTCGAGATAGACCACCTATTCGGACAAATTACGGGGAACGTATCGAAAGCACGTATTTCTTTTGATTACAACTTTTAATCAGAACCGCTTCATAGAATTGCGGGGAATTATCGGAATCCGCAAGAAACGGCTTGTCTCTTTAAATATGATAAAATTACAACATGGCATATTATGCTACGCAAAAGTCATACAATTGCGTTAATTCGTTAACGAACAGTACGCTCTGTTACTGCGGTCCGATTAATTGTCGAAATTTGTATGTTCGTCAGTGTGGCTGTTATGGCTCCAAATACAAATAGATGTGGATAACGCATATACGTTCACGGTCATTAAAAATATAACCATGTAGCGGATAGCATTAGCGGTCTAATCGAGGAACGATACGGACCGTGCAAAACTAAATTACTCGAGCCGCTGCGGCGACCATGCTTATGGATAACAGGCTGTCGGTGGACAAACTATTCCGGGCGGGCATGGCGACATATTGTCAGGGAAGAGATTCGCTCGCGTAATCACCGGTGAGTGCGATTACCAGCTGGCACTATTACCGGTTAACTCTTCAGAAAACAACGCAAACGACATCTCATTCTTTTAGGAATTGCCAAAAGAATTCATGTTGAGTCAATTAACTTGTTTACTATAAAACACAACGCGACGCAACGCAACGCAACAAAGGGCAAAAGTGAATCTGTTAATAAGATGTACACCACAAACGCCGCTCCAAGTCAATATAAGCCTTGAGACGCGCCTAAGTCCACGTGCCTTACTTTTGTAATCCTCTTCATAACCGCTCACGGTGTAGCGGTAACGGCCACGTTAATTAACCTCTTCTGCTTTACGCAAACTCCCTGGTTTTAAGGCTGTTCAGCTCGCACACGGGCCAAGCTAAAGAGGAATGTTCTTAAACTGCTTTTCTTTCAAGGAGGGTGTAATGAAGCAAAGTACCAAACGAAACCCACAGCACGTATCTTTTCCACGAACTACAGCGTGTGTTTTCGGGCAGGTCGCTCTTTGTCCGTTCATCTTCCCCACCGCGCATCTGCAGCTTCCGCAGGTATGATGCGTTCACTGGAGCATTACCGTGTCGAAATGTACATGTATACGCTGTACGTTAGACTCGCGACATAATGGTCCATGTAATTGCACTGACTGATTTATCTCTGGTTCCGTGAGTCACAGTATCGACTTCGGGACCTGTATGGGAACATAACGGCAGGCACGGGCTACTCACTTTGCTGATAACCTCGTCCGTAAATATGTAAAAGTACCTACTCAAAGAGGACTAGCAGCAGCGTTTAGCAACGAGAGCGATACATACGTGTATCGTGTTCTCCTCGTTCCACTCCCGCCGAGCTCTCCATCGAAAGAGATTCATGCATAGCAGAAGAGCTGCAATAAAGGAAGGGACGAACTTGATACAAAGGCCAAAGAGGTCATCGAACGTGAAGCAGTAAAGGAAAATGCTCGGTGCGTATAGCAGAGTAGAAAGAAAGGCAGCAAAATGTCGACAGGAGAAGAGGCAGGAGGAGAAAAGGTATGAGAAAAGGTATGAGAAAAGGCACGAGAAAAGGCACGAGAAAAGGCACGGGGGGACCGAAGTAATAGAGAGACAGAGAGGGGCACGGTATGGCACGGCGCGGCGTCTTAGATGGCAGATAGCGGTTTTATGGAAATTCTTTGCGGTCGAGAGCACGCCTAATGCTCTGAATAATATTCCGCAACCTAGCTCGCGAGGTCGTATAAAATAGGGGGCTCCAGGAGCCCACGTCGTAATTGATGATCTTTTTATTCTGCCTGCACGATGCACCTTATTACACTGCCGCACTTCTACTTCGTGGCCCCCTTGCCTTTCGGCCGGATTGCAGTAGCCTCGGCTTTATTTCTCCGCAGGGTATTTATCTTTTTCCCCATTATTCCTCGTAGCCATGCTTCGTGCGTATATTAGTACTGGCATCGAGACCTTGCCCCGTAGCAAGGGGCACGTCACTCGTCACGAGCTATTGTGATTTTCAGTTCAACGCGAATGGACCATCCAATATGTATCCTGTTACGTCTACTACCCACTGGTTTACTGCATCAGTGACCTTGACTTTGCAAACTTTTTTACATAGCAAACCTTTACCGTGAACGTCTCGCCAAGATATCTGGTCAATATACAGTGTATAAGACTTTCTTTTGACTGCACGTCGGTACAGTACGGTGTAGTACGATGGAAAATATCGTTAATGGTAGTGTCGCAAAGAGTTGGTGGGTGAACTGAAAGAGGTATGGGCTGCTCTATCCCGACGGTATGTATTGAGCTTTGTAAGTGAAACAAATCTGTAATGATAGAGGGAAAGCCACCTCTGAAAGACACGCCGTGAAATTTCTAGCTGCTTTAGTTATTCCACGGGTGAAGAGATATCCAGTGAACTCATTCTTTCCTGCAAGGCGTGTGGATTTATCACGAAAAATTCTTCCGACCTCTTCGATTTTCCTCGACGTTCAGTGGTTGAGCCATCGCTGCGCAACGTGCGAAACAAACGTCCCGTACATACGTTCAAGGTCCCCTCGCCTCAGGCGCTCTTACCACAGAAATTCGTTTCCCTTCCGTATTTGCACGGGTCTTGTCCTCCCTCTGTATTCCTTCCTCGCTTTTCGCGGTAGGAACACTGGTTCTCGACCCGAGAAAGTTTTATTATTGCCCGGAGGATATCACTGGCAGACACTAGACACAATGGATCCACTTACCCAGATATTTGAGGTCAGAGTAAGATTCTGCTAATGCGCTTAAGCGCGCGCGGCTCTCGTGACAATCGAGTTTGCACGAACAGCTTCGTTTCAAATTTTCCTCTCCACCAGTCGCGCCGCACCGCGCCGCGCCATCCCATTTGTCCCACTATGTATGTAGTTACAATCTCTGGCTGTCTAGCAGCGCAGCGGAAGAATCGCAAAGTTAAAGCAAATCACTTTGTCGGGGGGGAGTCTCGTCATTGCGCGATAAACTGCACTTGTAACAAGAGTATCTTGAGCCTGCGACGCTAATCAGTGGAACCGCTTAACCGGCTTAACGCGTCTAAATTCTAGCTTGTAATGACAAATTCAACAGTCAAGCTAACACGCCTGTAAGTTTCATGTGAGATTGTGCAGTGCAGTTTTCTCTAATTGATAGCGTGGCTGCTCGCTGCACGCGCCGCAGGGAATGCAAACGCACGTTTGCCTATGCGATGGGGGTGAGTTGCCCGATGTAAGCGCGATTAAATGCCTTTCGCTTGCACGCGGAACTTTTCACGTATCCCCTTTGACGTTCGAAATTGCTGCGCGGTACTGTAGTAGCCGTAGCAGCTGGGCCTCCGATGCTCTTGGTTTCACGATTTGAGATCCTCAGAATGTGAGGAGAGCTGTATGTAATGAGCACGAGGAGAAGTTCGTTTGCCATGCTCTTTAAAGGGGCCGCCTTTGATGACCGCATGGCGAATGGTGAATGCTGAATGCATGGCGAATGTCGAGCCATACTTCCTCCCTTGTTTGCGTTTTCGAAATCTTTCCGAGATCGTTCCGAGTACTGGATGATCGTAATTATTTTTTATCGATCATTCCACTCGACGCCGAATGTTTTCGGCTGCCAGAGAAAGTGGGGGCTCAATAGCTCGTGCTTGAAAATTTATAGTCTACAGCTTGATGCAGACTCATGTTTTATGAATGATTCTAAGTCCGATGCAGCACAGCCCGATATCATTGTGGGTCGATAACGAAAATTCGAGATCTGCCGAAGATTGTTTAACTACTCAGAATCAGGTTATCCCCATTTGGATCGACTTGATCCAAACAATTCTCTTAGTCGATTTAGTCTCTTGTATACTGATTTTGTAATGGCTCGTCCCGGATGCGATTGGTTCGTAGAAGTAATTCAATAAAAGTCGTTAAGTTTGTCTACTTATCAGCGGTGCGGTTCCGGTGCGGTTCCAGCGCAGTTTAAATTTTATCCCTCTACTTGTAGATTTTTTATTATCCTGTGGTAGACTGCAGCGTTCGCGAATAGGAACCGCGTATAGCCAACAATATTTCTTGGAGCTCAAGTAGCAGCTCGTGTTAACACTGCGAACGCCCAAAAATTTTCTAAAGAATCTCATACTAACTCCAGCAGGGTTGGAGTCACGTACCGAGTTTTGCATGCATATTCTTTCATACATGCCCCTTTGCGTAGCAGCGTGTGCGTTTAGCTACACTCAGCACTGCCATTTTGGCTCCCCCTGCCTATTAAATTATATTCCATTTTTGCGAGCGCCGAGCCGCTCTCGTCAACTCGAACGCGTATTTTTCGAGACAATTCTTCCATTAGTCAAACGTCGCTGGATGAAATCGACCGAGCGCTACTCTGGCAAATCCGCCGCGCTTTACCAAAGCGCCTCGCCACTCCAGTCCCCGAAACACAGACGGCGTTTAATAGATTCTTTTCAAATCAACTACGGATTGGATATTTGGAGACATTTTTGTAAATCATCAAACTAAATCGGAGCTGGCATAGTGGGTGCACGGATATTGAGCCATCGAACCAATTGCCAATGGGGCTGGTCCATTGCCGTCTAGCGTGCCTAGCGGAGGCTTACGGCTAAAGAAAGTCTGGAAAAAAGAAGTGCGTGCATGCAATATGGGAATTTTGTGTGAAACACTTTAAGTGAACACTCGACTACATTCACCTAGCCACGGTATATCTATGAATTTATGTGGGGCGGCGCGGCGCTTCACTGATAAAAGTTTCTTCCAACGGGCGCACCGAGTAGATTTCCAAAATTGAATATGTATTTGGCATATTGTCAACCTGCGCGGGGTTGACTTGCTGGAAACATGGCTGATGGGTGCCGACGCCGACACGACGCGTCGCGTCGCGTCGCGTTGGTCGCGTCCGATAGAACGGCGTGGCGAGGCGCGGCGCGGCGCGGCGTGGCGGGTGCAGTAGCGAAGGCAAACTTCGAAACGAACCATGGAGAATTGAAATCCCTGAGAAAAATCTCGAGTGTCGCCGAGAGGGAGTAGCATTCCGTGGTGTAGCCCACCTTAGGAGAATATGAATTTTCATTAAAGCGGAATAGTAAAACTAGCGGAAGAACATTCCCTTCTTAAAAGAAAAATATTCCGCCTGCCCTTGGTTTTCCCGCTCCCGTGTATTTCACTGGTATGGCTCGATCAAAATTTTAAAGCATCTCCCGGAGCAATTCGAGGCTCGTTGTTTTTAATTCCTTAGTCAACCTCGTAGTTATACACGACGTAAAAATATGCATGGTGCACCGCGTGGATTAAGCTATATGTATATTGAAGTTCGTTGGATAAACCGGTAAGGTGTACCCTGCGTAATTTAATGCACACTGTGTTCCAATCTTCAGGAACGTGTCATACATGCAGCCTCCGGCTATCTAATTATAATCTTCCTGTTGAACAAAGTGAGTGCATGCGGTCCACGTTTGACTACGAATTTCTAGTTTCCTTTCAGAATTCCCGGAGCATTTTCATTCTAGTCGACTGCATCCCTTTGTCCGTTTTAAGAATTTCCCGTTTTATCGCCCATTTCACTATTTCCACGCGAGTTTCCCGCTTTATCAGTTTACCGCTGTCACCTACAGTGCGCGTGAACAACATCACGCGACGCGACGCGACGCGACGCGACGCCGACGGTTCTCCTGGAGTCCTGCCTCCATCAAGCAGCTCGCTACACCGGCTGCACTGTGCTCGACTAGCTACAGTAATATATCAAATTTCTTTCTAATAATAGTAAGGCCCGCGAAACGCCAACTACGGAGGAAAGTCTACAATATGGTGACACTTGGAGAACGACATCTGAGAAACGAGGGGCGTCACTAAGTTAAAGCGGCAAGTAATCCATGGGTTTACCGTGAGAAAACTCAGATTGAAGTTAACCCCTCTTTCTTTTCCTCGTCTACCGCGCGCCCGACCACCACCACTACCATCCATACTGCTACTCCTGCTACTAGTACGAGCGCCAACATCGCTATAACCACCACCACTAACACTGCCAGTAGGATCCGGCTTCAGTCTTCGTCACACCCTGCCTCACCCTGTTCCTCATCCTCCACAACACCTTTCAACTATATTCTCGGCTCGGCGAGGTCAGCTTATGAGAAATCCCTCCTGCCGCGTGCTGACATTACGCTTCAGTTCTCGCTCGTCCGAACAACTCCCTAGAGCTGTCTATTAAATACCTAATATCAACTGATTCTCCGTCTCCTTCTCGCCTTCTTTCCTTCTTTCCTTCTTTCCTTCATCTACGGATACATGCGTACTTATACACATGTATATGCACACGTCGGGTACCAATGTGTTTCCTCTCGAATCTTTTCGTCCAAGTCCAACTTGTAACTTTTTTCCGGGGGTTTCTTCCACGTTTTGCTCTGCGTTCTCCCTTTTCTTTTCGGTGCCTTTCAGTTCGCCATAGCGAAACTATCTTCGTTCGTCCCATTGTCTCGTAGTTCGCACTTACTCCCAAGCCTTTGAAAGTCCTTTAGCATCCTCGCGCGCTTTTACCCATAGTTAACAACCATGCAGGAATCCGAAGGTTTAGTTTTAGTCGGTTTTCGTCGCACTTGGCGTATCCCATCTTTCGGCAGGTTCAGGCCCCTCGTTCCTTCCCCGTCGACCTCGCGTAAGCATAGCCCTGTTCTTGAAACCTAATCCAAAACGTGCCGAATGGCGGCCACATTATCATTCTTGTAGCTGATAACGGAAAGTTTGTTTAGAGCCGACACTCGGGTCGTGCGCGCGCGCTCACGCCCATCCTCTTTCCCGGCCCCTTTCGACACCCTCGCCGGGTTTGGCAACGGCGCTATGTACATGTATGTAGTCAGTTGCCAATGCACACAGCATCGCGTCGCGTTGCGCCGCGTTGCGCCGCGTCGGCGTCGGCGTCGGCGTCGGCACAACAACCATCCAAGAGGCGTGGGCCGCGTTTCATCCGGCAGTAATGTTATACGAGTTTCCAGCACTTTACACGGTAATCTCTGACACGGGGCCTGGTTGCTTGGTGGGCTGAGACTGTACAGTATAGTATGGTATAGTGTATGTACCCTTCGTGCGACACAATAGTCGCCACCGCCGCCACTGCTGCCACTGCCGCCACTGCCGCCACTGCCGTCTCCGTCGTCACCGCCGCCGGTGTCGGCTTGTTCGTTGCTGGTGCCATACGGAGAACTGAACCAGACGAAAAGCGCTTTCTCCGTGATGTCTCGCATGTCCCAGCGTTGTCTCTAGCGGCCCACCTCCATCGGGAATCAATCTTTCAGAAGCCCTACTAAAGCGCTGTCGTTAGGGAATCATCCATCGCGGAAAGTTTTCGCACTACGGACTAATAAATTGCTTTGACCTGTTCCCCCCGTTGCTTAGTTGTTGTCCCAAGTCCCACAGCGACTGCCAAGTCCCTCGACTACTCCCAAATTAACATAATTGTGAAGCTCGAGATCCGAGCGACTCGCGAGACACATTTTCCGACAATTAGAACAGAGGTCCCAATTGATTTCCTAATGGGTTAGGGTTCATCAGCTCATGTTGAAGTTAAAGGTGATGCTTTGACGATAACACGCAAAATGCTCTTGAAACAAAAACGACAGTGCGAATGACTGTTTTGTAATAAATCTCAACAACACATTTAATACGGACATTTAGAACGATATTTTCTATTGCGTTTATCCTCCAATTCGGTCCAAAGTGTTCCCGAAGACAGGCAAATAAAAGACTACATTTATTTTGGATTTTTGGATTTTTGGATTTTTGGATTCTCGAAAGATGAATTCTAATTCGTGAAAGTGTAATTTCTCCGTAAATCGGAATTATTTGCGGAGGACATGCGCTTACGTGTTTCGTAATTCACTTTAGTTTCATTGTAACAGAAATTCGCGGGTTGAGAGATTTGAGTTGTAAGATTAACGACCACTGACGTTTAAATACAAGGAATATTACGCATCGTCGGAATGGAGATCAACATGCGGTTATAAGTGAAATTGTTTTGGACTATTCCAATACTGTTAGTTCGCTCGCAATGTTGCAGGGAGGTTATTGTATGCGAATGGAAAAGTAAAATTCAATATTGAAAGCATAACCCTTTGTATGCCAAGGGTTTTGAGCATTTTGGCACTTCCTTGTTAGACTGTAGTCGCAGTCGGAATTGCAGACTCATTTATAAAATTTATTCGCCTGCCATTTATGCTCTGCTTGTCGCAGCTCGAATCGGTGTGGCGGGGCGCGGCAGGGCGCGGCAGGGCACGGTGCGCGGTGGTGTCTTATGCGCCCGACGCTAGCCACACATTTTGAGGATTTGAGATAACGGAGTGAGCATTAATCATCGACATTTAACAAGTGTCTGCATTAGAGTAATTCCTGACAAGCCAGCGGAGTTATTGAGGAAGAGGGAATAATAATTCTTAATTTCGTACTACCACATGGAAGTGCCGTTACTCGTCGATATCCGGCTGGGGATTTCTGATTGAGATTGGCAAACGTATTACGCGCCGGCTGCGCGTGTAATAGTCAGGGATTATGGACATTGGAGTAAGGAATTGGGAATCAATATTGCGGGTATTTACGGAAAGACTCACCAGCCAGTGCTATCTCGCCTCTTCCTCTGGCCGTGGCACTAATTGCTCGCCTCTTCTTCCCGCGAATTGCTGCTCCTTTAATTAAATCGGTTTATTAAGTCCTCAAGTGGATGCACCACATCGCAGTCACGCCGCGCCAGCTTCCTTCGATGCTCCTTTTTGTCTTTCTTTCCCACTCTCTCACCCTCTCCCGTTGGCTCAACTTCCTTCCATCCTTACTTCGATCCTTTCTTACCAGTCCGTCTCCTTTCACCATCGCCACTTCGGCGAAGGACGTATCACGTTTATATCGGCAACGGGCACATTCGGCTTTACGATCCGTGTTAATACCTCGTGGATAACCGCGGCAAGAAAAAGACGGTTCAACTTTCCGAGGAGTTCAAGTTTTTCGAGGATCCACGCGAAAGCGCCGTTAAGCCGGCCTAGTCTTTCTCATAAAGTAAAGATCGCGACTGAATTAAACATTAGGCACTGTGGATCGTGAACGGAATTATTTCCTCAATTAAATTCTAATACTGATCACACGCGAGAATGCCTACTAGCCGATTTGTCCATCCGCAAAAGGTATTGCAGTTTAATTGTGTCGTGTGTAACGATTGCCTACCGCGGTCGATTCGATAATCGAAATGGCATCTATCATAGTAAATGTGCAACTACATACTCCTATACTAAATTTACACGAATCTCTCTAGTCGTCGGCCGGCGCGGTAGAAGCTTAAGCGGAAGCTCATCTAAGCTCCTGCTTACATGCGCAGCCATGTATTGTTTAATCATCGTCGGTGTTCGTTGGATTTATTGTGCCTCGAACTACGCTACTGCGGACCTCGAAAATTCCAGCACACGTCTCTGGCAAGTGCATTACCGGTCGCTTACGTTAATCGAATTATTATTATTCTCCAGAAAGAATTGTTAATACATATGTACGAACTGCTCGACCAATGCTCTACGTATTTGTATTTTTTTTGTATTTTCCATTTCTTGCTCTTTTTGCCAGTATCGAGAGCGTTCGCGGAGAAGAATGTCCGATTTCGTATGTCGTACTAAAGATCAGAAATTCGAAAACGAGTGAATCGAAAAAACGACCAAGTTCTTCTTCCTGTTCGCTCGTTGCATTCATCCCGCTGTGTATTGTAGCTGCGTGTCGATAAACATAAATCGAAGTCTTCGCTCAGTGAATGATAAATCCCAGGAAGGAAATCCGAGCAGACCGGGAACGCTCTTTGCAGTTCCAACATTTGCAAATAAAACCACTTGATTCCGTCAACGGGTCTCTTCTCGAAGCACGGTGTCATGGCTCCTTAGAAACGAAAAGAAACGTGAAATTCCTCTCGTTCTTTTTGTCTCCTTTGGCTGACGTCGCATTACTGGGGCATACAAATTTATTCAGCATACGTAGACCTGTAGTGCACCGAGACGGGATAGTCACGGTGCATTCTTATATCCGGCGGGAATATCTGCGAACGTTTACAAATCTCTGGTGGTATATTTCAAGATTTCTCATATCCGTGCCGAAACTCGTCAAGTTTATGATTGGCAATATTTTCGACCGGATTTCACGTAATCTTGCATCGCTGAGTCACCGACTGATGCGCGAACCTTGTTTCATCCTGGTATCGAGATGGAAGCATGGCTCTACGACTACGAGTATGTATTATTATATCTTCCACTTGTCAGAGTTACATTCGATCGGCCTTGAATGTAGAATCAAATTTCGGTTTTTTGGAAAATACTGAATCCACTGGCCTGTGCGAGGCCAGTGTGACACAGTGGCTAAATGAATGAATTTCAGTGCAGCTGTCACCTGTCGAACCTCGCCGTGTTTCTGCATAAATACCTTGATGCGCGTATAAGTAATGCGCACTAGCAGGATACCCGCGGCTTTATAAATATTTATCGAGCCCCGACGGTGGGCGCGTTAACAAAAAAAATCCTGGCTGGCTCCAACTATACATACCCCGAATGGCTTCGCCCGGGCGACAAATGCACAAATGCGGCAAAAATTCCACAAAGCCAATTGCGCAAGACACACTTCCAGCGAAGAAAGTCCATATTTTTGCGGAATCCTTCTTGCACGCCCTTCTTACAAGGAGCTTGGCGGACAAAGATAGCCGTTGGCACATCGAAATGTGCGACAGTGGCATCGGGCCGGGACCGCTATAAGAAGCGCATGTCACTTTTGAAGAGGTCGTCAACCCGGTTTGCAGGCTAAGAAAAAAGGCTAGTAGCTCGCAAGCGAAAAAAGGGGTACGCGAGTGGGAAGACACGAGTGAGAGGCTGTGAGATGAAATTCCAGAGTCATCCATTCTGCGTGTCAGAGAAGATTCCCGCGCGGCGGGAAGTACCGTGAAATCAGTGAGGAGCCGCAGCGGGGTCGGTTGAGAAAAGAAGCACGGAGCGAGGAGCAAGGGAGCGAGCGCGGCGTCAACGGTGAGCTAGGGGCTAGGGCCGCTAGGGCTAGGGCCGCTAGGGCTAGGGCCGCTAGGGCCAGGGACCGCTAGGGCTATGGCCGCAGAGGCCGTATGCCACGGACGAGGCTTCTTCCCTGGGAGTGGAAGCGAGGGAACTGTCAGCAAAGCTCAGATTGTATCACCGTTCCCAGAGGAAAGGTACACCGTCCACTCGAAAACCTCCAGACTCGTAGCAACTGCTCACACTCGTCAGCTCCGCTTCCGACGTCACATACAAAATGCTTCCAGTGTTCCTTTCCAGTAGCACCATTTCCGCCGGTTTCCGTTCCTTCCGATGAGACTCGCTCGCTCGGCAGACTGCGCTTTCTTCGCTTAAATCCGTGACTTCTTCCACCGCGCTACGCCGCGCTGCGCCGCGCTGCGCCGCGCTGCACCGTAGGGAGTTGGACGCGTTCGAGGGGCTCTTGTTCTCTCGAGCAATATGATAAATGTATCGCCTGTTTCAGAAGGAAATGATTAATTTACCCGGGACAGAAGAAGAATTTTCCTGGCACAGCTAATTCAATTTTAGTTTGCGCAATGATCTTACGCCAATGGATCAATAGACAAACAGATTAAAAAATAATCAAGAAATATAGTATAGTGGACTATTTGAAAAGAAATAAAAATTATGAAATCAATGATGAATGTTATCAAAGACTCACACTCCCCTGTTTAAAATTGAATCAACAATAAGAAAACGTTTAAAATCTTTGTCGACTCTATCCTGTTTAATTCGATCATTGTAAAAGGAAATGGACTAAATTACCATCGCTTTTAGCTCACGAAAGATTCAACATACTTACAAGACTTGAAATTTTTCTATTGTTATTAAATCTACAGATCCGCTGACTTAGAGATTTCTCCCTCGTACTGAATTCTACCGTGGGAACAGCATAGCTGGGATAGTATAAGATCTTAATGTTTTCATTTAAAAAGCAATTTTGCTGAATTCACTGCAGAGGTCTATCTCAAGGTTTGCCCGCAACGAACAAAGATACCAGAGGTTTCGAGGACCAATTGTAGATAACCACGAACAATTTGAAAACAAATTAAAGAATTAAACAATTCGTCAAACAGTCGGTCGCCCTTATTCTCTACTTTTTCACAATTTCTCCGGAACGTCAATGAAAATTTCACCCCGACAAATAAGGAACCCGGTCCAGTACAAATTCTTTTTCGCCGCATAAGAATTGCCTATGAATTTATTATGGCAATTCGTGGTCGAGTACACAACTCTGGCAGCAAGACTTCCACGAGAAACTGCTTCAGCGACATGGAATCCCACAAATTGCTCGACATCCAGCTATTTCGTGCTTGTTAGATTTGTAGTGTCAGTTATCCAAACTCGCAAATTAAAGGGCTGAAATCTTAAAAAACTGCCTAATGATCGATCGTCCTTGGAGAAATCAATTCAAGGGTTTGCAATGCCGCTTTAGTGAAAACTCGTGAGATAAGCGAATTGAATTATGCAGTGAATTAGGATTTTGAATTGAAAGTTGACATTGAGAGTGATCTTTCCGATATACTTCTATAGATTTAAAGGGAAAAACAGCTAATCATGGATGTAGTCTTCTTGCCGTAAATTGTAAGATGGCGATTTTCGTAAAAGATCCTCTCTTCGGATCTCGCAGCCATTAAATCATATTGCATTGCATATGTATGTACTGAGAAAGCAGATACACACATAAGTTAACTGCTGCGAGACTCCAGAGAAATTGAGGGACTCTTCCAAAAGCATATAAATCCGTAGAAATATTTCATGCGTTATTACAGTAATGAGAAGTGGGTTAATTACGACGGAAATTCCAACCTTGCCGGGAAAATGCGATTTACGAGTAGAGGAGTTAATTTCTCGATAGTGCTTCAGAGTTGACTAGAATTATTATATTAAGAATAAGTAGAAAATTAGGGTAATTCTGTTGTCTGCGAAAAGCAAATTAAACTGCTTTGTTCCGTGAAAAACTGCTATCCAACAAGAAAAACTTTTTCAAAGACTATACTCAATTTGTAATTGTGCACTGGTTGTACGACATCCAGCCCCATAATACGTAGTTATATTCAATCTAACCATTTGTTATGCTGACACCTACCTAACAATAAGCCACAAAAAAATCGTCAGAATAAAAAATTACGAATTATACATGCATGAAAGACGATCGTTTAAAGGAAAATATAAAAGTATCGAACTATAGTTTCCCATTTGTTACTGGCCTTCGATAGTATCGCTAAAGTAGTTCAACCTTACTTATTGTTGTTATTGCTAGTTGCGCTAAGAAAATTCAAATAACAGTAATCACTCAAAATTACCACTTCGCAAAAACATGATCGTATCACCATCTTACGAGTTCCTTTGAACCATACACCTTTCCCCTGTACCAACGAAAGTATTTCCGACGGTCTTCTTAGGAAGATAAAAGATTTATATTGTGTGTATCCGATGCGATGAGTTTGGGAAAACGAATTCGCCTTTACAAATGAATAGAATGCGATTATATAGTTTCTGAGATTGCTATCCTCTTTATTGGTATGACGTCTTTTCAGCAATCGTTTTTCTCCAAGATGGGCTCTCATAGTCGAAAACTTTAATCCACCTTTTTCACTCATTTCTTTCATGAGCAATCGCTTTGTGCTTGATCGTACCGGCAATACTACAGAAAGTAGAGACACCCTATATTACGAGGAAACAAAATGCTAATAGGAATCAGCAGCAGTAACTGGGTAGAAGGTAGAATGTATCGATATCGTTGCCCCCGTTTGACTCGGGAAGATTGCTACGGGAAAGAAAGCGAGATCCGCATTGTGCGCGAAAAGGATGTAGAAGAGGAGGACGCTGCTCTTCATTAAAAGTGTAATGGGAGGCGCTAAACAGGGAGCATTAAGGTCTGTGCTAAGCTTATAGCGCTTTAAAAACTGCCGACTCAAAGCTCTACTATGAATGTTTATCGAGGCATACAAGAACCTGTCAAACCTCAACTAAAAAGGGTCCCTCGTCTCACCACTAAGGGAACTTTAAAGTAGTTTAAACGAATCTCTAAGGTAAAACACTTACAATTAGGGTATCCTTTGATCAGTCCCTTATAGTGCGGCGCCTTTCCTTCGAGATCTATCTATAATGCGTTCGCAGGATCGTACCAGATATTTCTAGTGGCTGTTATTTGCTAATGAGCGACATCACTTCTCGTTACAGTTGGCGAATTCGGTGATTCCAGCCGAATCTCTCTTATTTGGAACATAAAATGCAGTGCTTGAGCGATACAATCAGACTCTTAAACGTAATCGTTAATTGCAGCATCGAAAAGAACCACGTAGGCTTGCGAGAGATAAATGTACGACGTTCAAGAGATTCGAAATTGCAGCTACGCTACATTTCGTTTGTTTACCGTTACATTAATGAATAGATGCTTAATTGGCCGCTACGTCGCATTATCTAGGTATATTATCAGGAAAACGATAAGATGTCGCGAAGAAAAGCGGCTACTCGGACCGCTGGGTTCTCTTCCAGAGGGACTATTACTCCGCTTCGTGGTAAAACAATGAAGGCGCGGAATTAATATCGTGGATATCGAAGTATACTCCCGAGGAATACTCTGATAATGGATTTTCATTCATCGTTTTATAGCGGAGCTCCCAACCACGACGGCTTGACATTATCTTCGATGAGAACTGGTCGGAAACTTAGTTATGTGGTCATAAAATTGCGCTGATCGTTTGGTGCGTGTTCCTCGGAGAGAGTCTACGGAGAGTTTCTTGGCGGAACCAGGACGAGGGTCACTCTTCTGGGGGACTTTCTCTCCTGCTCTCCAATTCCGTACATTTGCCGTATTAGTTGGAGTTGCCTTCCACTTCAACGGTATGTGGCTACTTTTATATAGTTTCGATCCCTTATAACGGGAACAACTCTTCGAATCGCTCGTTGAATCGGCGAATCGACGAATTGGCGAGAATTCGAGAAAAACGATAACGTTGATCGCCGTAATACTGATATTCTCTACAATAGCTATACATTTTATCTCACAATCAATAAACTTACAATTAGTTCAATGCATTGCATACGATTACACCGAGCGTTAGCCATTTGTTAGCAATTCGCGGCTGTCTGTCAGAGAATGCCCTGTAAAAAGTAATTGATCCAAGAAATGGCAAAAATAAGAATTTTGGAAATAGTTGGTTTCCCAGTCAAATGAAGATCAGCTTAAATTGTTCACACTGAGCCAGAGTTTTTTCATCCCATTGCAGGAGATATAAAAATAAAACCAAAATATCCGTTGTCCGCATTTTACTTAAAAAAGCGCAAATTCATTTCACCTTACAATTTGGTTACTGAACGTAATTTTAGAGACACAGCGTTCTTTAATGTTCAACTTTACTCGTCCAACGCGTCGCGATGATCGATATACATACATATGTATGTATACTAATAGCCTCCAAGCGTTTAAAAATGTGCATCCTGTTCTAACCTCATTGCAGTTCAGGTTCTCTAAATTCTACACGTAACCACCGCGTCAAGCGCAATCAGGAAAAAGGGGTTACGAACACTCACGAGAGATAGGGAAATACATAATTTTTTGTATGTTTAGGATAATCAGTTAGGAGAGTTTTTCTATATGAGAATAGTAGAGCAAAGTGTTTGAAAGTAGTCTAATCGTCGTAATCTATTGTACATATACAATATTGAAAGCAGCAGTCGGATTAACTCGGCTACCCCAATACAATTTTTTAACTCGGCAACGTGTGGGGTTATAATGTTTCGCATCATTCGGCGCATCATTCGGCGCATCATAGTGAGAATATTGCATGCGATTCGGCCGTTGGCCCCGAAAGGGTTTCAAGCAAAGCTGGTTCGAATCGAGCGAGATTAAAACGATTTGCCGAATCAGAACGAACTAGTTCTATGAGAAGAGAGTTGCGGATTTTCGGGCAAATCTGCAGAGGGCCACATAATTTTGTGACCGGCTGGTTCGCCTGGCGATTGTGTGGCATTATTCGGATAAAAGCTTTGCCCGTATAGCTATAACGGATGGATTTATTACGAATCGATAACTTCGGCCCTTGTCAGTACTCCGATGAAATGTTTGCCCGACGTTCCAGGATAAATTCCCTCTTATGCGATGCGTGAAAACTTGCACCGTATCGATGCGCCAAATTTATCGATTTTTATCTTTCGAGTGCGCGCGATTCCGATTGAGAGGCCTCCCGGAGGATGCAGCGTCCAAACCTGCCATTTTGACTACAAATCGGACCCGTGCTTTCGGAGAGTCGGATTGCAAAATCACTGATTTTTCCCGTTACCATAGCAAACGTAACGCTGACGATCAGAATCTTATGCCGCAGGCTACAGTATAAATCTCATTTTGTCTCACAATGGATGATGTCGCTCTCTCCCTATCGGTGTCTTCGAGACTCATTAGGCAGGTACGTAGTACCGAAATACATACAAGTTCTCTCAAAATAATGCAGTTCCGAAAGCTTGGAATAATACTGGAGACTACTCGTAAGCCGTTTCACACCAGGAAAATGTACTGGGCGTAGTCACAGAGTTTTGACGTTATACATTCTGCACGCTACACACTCCAAGCAGGTGTTGTATCAAAGAAAATTTGTTGTGCACAAAACACTACACGCGATATTGGAATCGCTTCGCACATAACAGTTTCACGATAAAGCAGCGGGGTCAAAACTATGTTTGCGTTGGCAGCTGGCCAGGGCTATCAGAGAAATAAAATTATCGAACCGCATCGTATTTAGGAGGATATTATGTCGAACAATTTGATAGAGATAATATTCTGAGCTAAAGAAAGAGTAGAATCAAGTATATGTATTGTTTAGTCGGATTTGACACAAATTTTCTGATAATTACTCGAGTCAGCGACGGATGCTTTGATTTATTATAGATCGAATTGTTTCCAGAAACTACGGAGCACGCACATTACAATTTTATGTTTTTAATATACTTTTTCGCAGATCAGTGATTCACAGTAGTTCCCAGTGCGCGCGTTTCCGGCACTCGACCACGCAAACCACACAACCCGTACACACTCTCACAAATTGGAATATTCGAGAAAAATCTAAGTAACGCGGGCCAGCGTTATATTTTCTCTTCTTGGCACATTTCCCTCTCGCGAATTTTCAAGCCCATAAATCTCACGATAAAATCCCCTTCGAATAGTAGCCGCACGCCAGTTGCCCAGGAACTTGCTCTTAATGAGAACAATTCTCATAAAGCTGCGAGGGTGGTGCGAGGGTGGTGCGAGGGTGGTGCGAGGGTAAATCAGCGGCGTGCTTCCGGCGCTCGTGGCAGTTCTTCCGCGTTAACAGGGAAGCATTTCATCGCAGTGGTGCGTGTGACTGTCAGGCGCGTCTAGGCGACTCGAGTTGAGCCGATTTCGCCGTGAATCTGGACGGCATGGCTCGGCAGAGCGGCGAACGACGATAGGCAATGCCGAGTAGGCCACGCGAATCAGCCTTATCTACCCCGCCCATTGTCTCTGCAGTTAAGGCAGTTAATCATCCCGAAGTTTACAAGGTGTTAGGTGGTTAGCATCGCCGGAATTAATTTGTCGTGCGCGACGTCGCGGTAAATTGTCGGCGTTGCTGGTACTACCATGCCTCGGCCGCTACCGAATACAGCAGGTAATACCCGGCTCTCGCAGTTGGCTCTCGCCGTTGGGTCTCGCCGTTGGGTCTCGCCGTTGGCTCTTGCGCGCACTTAAAACTTCCGAATTCGCATCATCGTCTCTACGTACCTCTGTACAATACGCGACTACTTGAACAGCGGCTGGCGCATACGTCAACCACGCGTATCCGAATATTGGTAGCGTATAACGTTAAAAAATGTTTCTTTGGCTTTTCTCATTAGTTTACGCCTTGTTAGTTACGCCTTACTGCAAAAACCCCCGCGCCGTTGGTACCTACAAGTGTATGTGTTACATTATGCCACTGGTATTTCATCTGCACTACATCTGCACTACATCTGCACTGTACTTGTGATTATTCGCCCGTACTTGGGAAGTATGCGTCTACGACTTTGTAGCACGGCATAAGCACGACGCGAGCATGTGCACGCGAGGCGTGTAGAGAACAGCTGTGCCTGGATATTAACAGTCATTTCTATTTGCAAGGCGTGACTGGTTAACTTCGATACCCCGACGAATTGTCAGCGCTCTTGCCACTTTGCCGGAAATCTACCAGAGCGCGAAGCGAGCGATTACGAGTATACGCTCCGGAATTTCTCGAAACATTTAAGAGCCGTGAGACTGAAATTCACGCGATTCATCGAAATGTGACTAATCGTGCCAGTAATGTCATTTGGAAGCGAGACTCCAACTCAATTATGGCACATGCATTATCCCGGCTTGCAACGGCAGGTGCAATTACTTCGATCCCTGACAAAGGAACGTTTGACCTAGGGCGGTGCAGCTTCTCGAGAAGCCGCAGACAGCGGCCAGCATTCTTTCCTCGAGGCAGCACTGCAGTGCTGCATGCATCTCTCGAAGGAACGGAACCTGTATGAACTTTCTTGATGATCAACCAAACTTCCCTCGCGAGGCGCGTGTACTGTCTAGATTCTAGATATAGCCATTGGTATCGTCGACTCTGCGGACTCGGCGAAGGTGTGCCGCGAGGTACGGCTCGTTCTCTTTGAGCATTCTTCGCGCGGCCGTGCGATTGCATCGCTCCAGTGCGCGGAGCCAACCCCGCGAACTTGTTGGAAATTCCGCTCGGCTGGCCGCGCGAGGGTCGGGTGGCGGTGGCAGTGGTAGTAGCGGTGGTGATGATGCCGGTGCGGTGCGGTGCGGTGCGGTGCGGTGGTAGCGGCACGGCAGTCGCGGCCGTAGTAGCCGCGGCCGCGTGCCGATGTAACTTTCCCGCAGCGTTACGTGCCACGTATGTACGACGGATTTCTGTACCGTGGAATTTTCAGGGAGAAAGGGCGCAGACCGAAACTGCCACAACGTGTGCGGCAGCCAGCCACGTGTATCGCGCTCTTAGGATTGCAGTTACCGCCGACGTCGTCGACGGTTGGTGCATCCGGCAACGAGTGGGTTGGGTTAATCGCTGCACTCGCAGTCGCGTTCGCCTTCGCCTTCGCCTTCGCCTTCGCCTTCGCCTTCGCCTTCGCCTTTGCCTCTCGAGAGTTTCGAACACACTCCCTCTTCTCCCCTGGCTCTCGATCTCGCTTTGCATCTCGCGGTCTAGATTCTGCTCGTGGCTCGTGGCTGCTACCACGTGTCGTTAAGTGCGTTTATCAACAGTTGTAGGGGCGTGGTCAATGGTAATAATGGCTCGAATATCGCATTCTGCTTGTAAATGCGTGTTCCCTGGATTTAGGGCTTCCGGATACTTCGAGGAATTGGCTTTGGCGAGCCACCCTCTGGCGTCGTACCGCGCGCACACCGTGCTAATAAATTTCGGCTAAGCTATGCTTTTAATTGCCGACACGACGCTATTTTACTGATAGTTGGGTTATGGTATTGACTGCGGCGAACCACTTGCAAATTTATAGATGCGGTGCAGATCCGCTCATTTACAACAATAACAGTGGTAAAGCTAGTGCTCTAACAATAAGAGTGACGCAATTACATCAAGTTACGCAGTAAGAAAACTCAACTTTTATACCCATGCTTGCGGTCTGATTGTGAGCCCTTAATAAGGCTCTGCACCACTGCCAAGATTATCCCGTTCAATTTCTTGTACCTTGCGAACTCCACGGCATATATCCTCACCGTGAAGCGCACGTTACCATAAACTGTCCCCAATGCCATAAAATATGAGAACCGCAAATTCACGCTCCATTTCCAGGCACAAGAACCGTCGTTGGTTAAACAAGACTGTCACGTACATTTGCGTAAGCTATGCCGTACGAATCAGATACTTGTATGCATGTATAAGAATAGCACGTACCTATGTCGATGCGGTACTATCATAATTTCATTCGCTTATAAACTGTTTTGCACAATGCTCCTGTTAACCAACCATTCGTCGCCGCCTTCTTCATGTTTTTCTAATTGCAGGCAACAAAAAATAAAATTTTAACAGTCGTTAATGCCACTAGCATGCTGTTGGTATTGAACTTGTTACATAATTGTTGATGTCCTTTCTACCTAAAATTATCCGTTTTTCGTTTGTATCCTGAATTGTGAGATTACGAGATGACGAAATTACGAAATTACGAAATTACGAAGTGTCTAGTAGAAATGCACGTGGGCCAAATAGCAAGCGAAGCGAAATCTAAAATTTTGACGCGTGCGCGCGCGAAGCAAATCGGGAAAAGTCTAATGCATTACGGAGAGAGAAGCTTTAAGGAATTTTGAGTGATTCACAGAACAAGTGGTACTGACGTTACCAAATTAATGGGCCAGGCGCATAAAGTTTATGGCAGTAATTCGTGTGTCTAAAATCGATTAACTCTCTCGCTTCGTTCCCCGGGTACGGTTCGTTAGGACATAATAGTCCCTCCGAGTCGCGTAAGTTCGCCTTGTATAAGCTCGTAAAAAATTCATCCCCATTATTTATAAAATTCTTCGGCGAATTCAGCCGTGCTCCCTTTGGCGACAATTTCCAGGTCGGTTCCTTTCTGTCCTCTCCCCTCGCCCTCTTTTTTTAATGTTATCACTCGGTGATTTAGTAATGCGCGTACCTACTGTATGTTTCCCGCAGATATTGTGCCGCGGTAAAAACAGTTAGCCATTAATTTTATGGCTAACTGGGCACACGCATTTGTGCATTATGAATGGTAGCGAGGGGGCGGCAACACACTCTGGTGCGCCAGGAGAACGTAGCGTCGAAGTTTCGCGGTTTTAGAAAATAGACAATGTCGCGATATGCAAGCGCGCTTAAGTTTCCTGCCGGTTATCGTATTATGCGGTAACACGAAATAATGTGTCCGCAGTTTTTAAAGTTAATAACATGGGGACTGGCTACAGTTGGACGAGATTGCCTTGCGTGCGGATCGGTCGTGCACTCCTTGCACCCGCTCTTTCGCAGCGGGTTCCTCCTGTAAGAGGATTTTCGTGTACCCACTTGCCGGAAAACGGAGTGTGTAAACTTTTTACCGGCAGCACGAGACGAACCCGTTATTCTCTGCATGAAACAGGAAATCTACGGTTCAAAGTTCAATTGGGAACGTCGCCTCGCGTCGCGTCGCGTCGCGTCGCTTCGCGTCGCGTCTCATCGCTCGGTTCGCCTCCAATGGACGACTCATGATCGGCTCCGCGGACGGGTGAATATAAATTCGTAACATTTTCATCCTTTGTTGGACGCATTTACACGCGTGTACAATACACATGGATACATGTATGTATCCGTAGGGGGGAAGAAAGAGATGGGAATTTGCCGAATTACTCTAGCAAGTTTTACGCTTATGCAGAGTATGCGTACGAGCATTGGAAGCTCGACCGAACGGTAATAAATAACCAACGCCCCAACATAATCGCTCGCGGAGCAAATACCTTAAACTGGGGTTTCGAGAGCGGCTTCGATCCGGCACCCAACTTTTTACAGGTCGGTGCATATTTCAGATGGCACCGATGCCTGGAGATAGGATACACGTAATGGCCAAGCCACGGACATGACGGATTGCGGCGGGGCCTATATATTTTAACGGGCTAGGCACTATTCATTAAAATTTATAGATACATACGCGCGCACATGCGAGCACATGCGAGCACATGCGAGCACATGCGCGCGTTCGCTTCACATAATAGAGCTCATGTGTAAACTGGGCATTATGTAGGTTGATGCCAGTTTTCATGCGATAAAATTGCGGATCCGTGTGCCACTGGACGAACTGGCTCGCTTGCCCGCCCCTACTCCAGCCGCTACATGGCTCTTGGGCGGCCGTAGTATGTATTTGGAAATGGTGAGTCATAAAAAAACGAGGGAAGAAGAATCGCACACCCCTCCCTACTGTTAGCACAGTGGTGCATACCTATTTGCGACAGTTGGTCCGCAGCCAAGATTGCTGATTCCCCGCGGCTATCGCAGTACCACTGTCCTACCTCTTTTGCCTGAATACGTAAATCTATTGTGTCGCAGACGACGAAGCGCATATACGCCAACCAAATACTTCGCCGTGCACTCTGTGCACCCCGACTAGGATTTCTCCGCTGGCTCGCCCCTGGAGTCGGCCGCCCGCGCCCGCGCCCGCGCCCACGCCCGTTCGCTCTTCTTTCCCCGCTCTTTGGCTGGTTGGCTGGCTCGCCGGCTCGCCGGCTCGCTGGCTCTACCTGAAATATTTCAATTTTCCAAAATTTTTCACCCTCGCGACATCCCGTCCTCCCGCGATAGTCAATCCAGCTCGGGTTTGGTGTTTCCGGGAAATGAGCCGCTGCACTGCAGGCAGAGTGGCTAATGAACTGCCATGGAAAATGGAAAGGGATGCCCGCCGAGAATGGACAGACTCGTATCAACCGACGGAATCCAAGTGAAAGCATACCCTCGCTTTCCATTTCGCGATTGATTCCGATCCCGGTTTAAACTTTGGTTTAATGTAGCTCGCAAGGCGGTTCCATTGGCGTTCCCCTCGACCGACCAGTCCTTCCGTGGCTGGTACGTGTACCATAGTCATGCTGATCGTGATGGTGGTGGTGGTGGCGGCACTACTCATTACTGCTGTGTACTGCTGCTCGGCCGAATTTATTCAGAATTGTTGGTGAGCGAGTTTAAGGCCATTCGTGGCAAAGTGCCGGAATTGCTTCAATGGATACTTGTACTCCATCCAAAAATGACCGTGTGGTCTAATAGCTCGCGCGATGCCAGTAAATAGATTTGGCTAATGGTGTCTGCTTTCAGGGATACTTTATTAGTCAAGTCCCTCCACCCGAGGTACTAGCGCGGTACCAGTGCGGCTCTTTAACAGTCTTTATCCACTCAATGTAGTTAAGCGATATGCACTACGTGCACTACATCTTCGCGTTATTAGTAAGAACGGTGTCGTGTATGTACTCTGAAAAAGTACGGGAAAGTAGCACTTGAGTGCCGGTCGGGAACTGAAAAGTGCTTTGCGCTTCGACTTGATACGAAGAAAAGTCACTTGACTGTAAACAAGCAGTCGTCGCTGTGCGCGTGCCGTTGAGGAAACTTGGAGAAAGTGCCCGATTCGGTCGATACTGCTTCGACTGTTAAATCGCGGCCGCGCATTAAGCACCTTTCCGTACTCGATTCTCCTTTTTCTCAACTCAACGCTGCTCCTTCAAGACGAACGGTAATTGTAACTTTTTATTCTGTGCTACCTAATTTTGCGCTGACACTTTCTTCTCCTCGAGAAGATTATCAGCTTCGGCTCCTCGGGCTGGCAAACATTGGTTTCCGAAATGGTGTTTGCAACTGACGACAACGTGCTTCCCGAATCATCATCATCATCATCATCATCATCATCATGGCCATTGATGTTATTATTATTACTACCGACATCGACCTCATTATCTCAACCATTCGTTTGGCAGAATACTCCGTACGAAAGTTTCGAGGTCGACGTCTGCATTCATTTGCATACGCTGCGGAAATTTATTGACTTTGGGGAACTGGAACACGTGCAAAGAGTTTTTACGCTTTCGAGTTTCTTTTTTCAAGTTGTACTTCCTTGAAAGAGTGCTAAAAAATTGTAGAGCTCGAGCCACCGCGCGCGAACCCAACGCGCCCTCACTCTCCATTGTAATTAACATTGAAAGTTCTTAAGCTGAGATGCAAGGTAGAAGCTTTGAAAACAATGCACGCTCCGAAGAAAGTTCGTTCGACAGGGTGAAAACATTGTAATGAATAATATCTGGATTTTTCTCTGCGTTGAAACAACTTTTCCGAATCGACCCAGGCATCGACATAATACGAATGCAGTCGGAAAATGTACTTACATTGCGCAATTCGATTGTTGCTACTCAGCAACGTTGCCAGCAGAAATTACTGGTTTCCATTTCAATACCTCATTACGTAATTGCATTGCGAGCGTCCTCCAGTATCTCTCGAAAATAGCCGCAACCCACGGTAGCGCTCATTAAACGGCAACATGTAAATTCGAATTAGTAAGGGTAGCGTGGCGTGGCGTAGCGCGGTGTAGCGTGGCATGGCGTGGCGTGGCGTGGCGTGGCGTGGCGTGGCGTGGCGCAGCGCGCCAAGGTGCAGGACGACGCGACGCAGCGATGCATGATGCTCCGCAAAGAATGAGTCTTTTCCCGACGGGCTCTCGCGATGTACGCGTGTGCCCTTTGAACGGCTCCCGCTGCAAAGGAGCACCCGAATCTCCGTGTGTGCTTGCTATCGATCCGGTCCGGCCAACTGTGCTGGTGCTAAAATCTACGAAGAATTTCCACCTTCGCGCGGCGTGCCGTTTTCTGCACGTCTTAGCTCCGGACCCTCGGCGTACAATAGCAATGAAAATGGCGCTGGGCACGAGAGCGGAGGCGCAAAGGTGCCTTGATACGAAGGAAGGTCTTCCGAAAGCCACTCGATAAAAGGTCGTTTCGGGGGTCTTGAGTAGGTGCGCCCTTTTTTTTATGGAGTCCAAGAACGAATAGCCAAGATAAGTGTGCGCGTCCGATCCTCCGAAGCACACACACACACTCGGATACGTGAGGTTTCATGCGAAAAGCTCTTCTCATGTAGGGATTTTGCGAATCCGTGACCCACGGTGACGACTGGAATGCTCAATTAATAAATTCGACGCCGGAAGGGTTTGGGGTTCGGGGTTCGTGGATATAGCAAAGTTGCCAAGGCTTTCCGGAAAATGGATTTCGTAAAGTGGTCCCTGACAGTCTCCTTCCAATGAATGTACCCGCCACCGGTACATTGGAGAAGCCGCGTAACCAAAGTAGCTTAATTAATCAACGTGTAATTAATGAGTAGCAGATTCTAAGAAGCAGTTTGCGATGTAATTATCTGTGAATTTATCATGAGCCATAATAAGCGGCACTGGTGTACGAGCTGTAAAAATTCAGACTTTATCCCTGAATACGTACACGATCGAATCAATTAGCATGAAAAATTGTGAGCAAGAAAAATACAAAAACGTGCGAATCGTTTCGTTTCTAGTTCGATCAGACCTGAATAACTGACAACATAGAATGTTTGTGCTATCGGAATTGGTGCCGTTAATTTACCACTGGTGCTATAAATTGAAGCCGTGGTTAAAGAACTATGGGAAAGTGTAAAACGATAGAGCTAAAGTCTTGACAAGCGGGCACGATTTTCAGGCAGGCTGGCGCCGAGAGCATTTATCTTGCAGCACGGACTCGCTGAAAACGTTGCCAGGACAAATTAGCTAGGTAGACTTTCGAGATTTCCGAAACTCCGAAAACTGCAGCAGTGAGACACATGGGCCCATTCGTTTAAGTATTAGGAAAACACCATGGCTCCGAAGTTCGGTGTACCGAAACCTTCTTTGAGACCTTCCGCGCTCGGGTGCACCTATCCTCATCTAGCCCGGTGATGAATGGGTCTCGTCGGGAGACCTCGAACGATCCCCTCGTAAACAGAATTTGCATTCTAATATGTTAACTAACGTCTAAAGGCACTTTGCCACGAGATTGCACGAGTTAGAGCCCGCCTTGATTCTGAGCTGATGCCTCGCAATAATTATTACCCGGAATGAAAATGGGTTAGGACGCGAGTTCGATATCCAGTCCCTTGACTCTGACGAAGCCAGATGGACGGACGGACGGACTCTTTTGCTCGCCAAGGAACGGCAATATTTGGCTACAGTTTTCGGAATTAATGTCCATGCGTTGGCAAGCGCACGCGCCGATTACCGCTATCAGCGCCCGGTTAAAATTACATCGATTCGTCATGTCTCCTGTCCCGCATTAATGCGGACGCATCAATAGTGCCTGCCACATTCCTGGGGAATTTATCGACTAAATGATTCATCGATACGTAATTTTATAAAGAGTCGCGGCTGTGCGGACCAGCGGTTGATTTATCTCGGTGCTTCTCCCTTTCTCCTACTTTCTGCCGTGCGCGCGAAAGCCCGAGGGAGAAATGGGAAGTTTTATTCGCAAGTTAGTCAGGGGAGTACTTAGCGTCACTTTAAAACAAAGTATCAGTCACGGGATCGAGAGTAGAAGGATATTCGGGAGTGGGAACTTGGATCCGGCAAAGAATCGCCGGAGTAAGGAGGCAAAAGGAGAGAGATAGCCTCGAAACGAGTCCCGATGTCGTTTGTTGGGCACTCGGGCCGATTAAACGTTCCTTATCCCTCGCCGCCGCTACCGTCGACAGTGTCACCTCTCCAGCCGCCGAGTAGGCAGCGTCCCTTAGGCTCGCTTATTCCTGGCAGGGCGTACCCGCTGATTCTATTTGCCATATCCAGAGAGGATAACAAGTGGGCTGCCTTGCCTGCCTATCCAAGAATTCCAGTCGCGAATCTCTTTCTCCCTGATTTTCTTTCGGCGGGATGTGCGCCAGCGAGCAGCATTTGCCGTGCGGGTGGGAGCGCGAGCACGGTCGAGCGTATACGTGTTCTTAGCCTCCACCTGGATCTCGAGAGGTGGCCCTGGAAAAAGAGAAGCCAAGAGTAAGCGGCAACAGAGAGGAAGGGGTGAATACAAGGCGATTCGCTGTGGATATCATGAAAGCCCCCAGCGAAACTCGAAACCCCTCGCCGCCTTATTTCTTTTGCCCCACGTACGTGGCCTGCATCAACGCTACGTGGAGATATTCTGCCCTGTAGAGATCGCCGATTCGCTCATATTTACCTCGTTAGCAGTGTTCCGCGCGGAGGTGCGAAAACCCCCTTTGCTCTCTCGAAAACCCCCTCTTGCAATCTACGCTACGTCTCGTCTCTTTTGCGTTCAACGCGATCCTCTATGCTTCGGTAATTTATTGTTAGAATCGGCCACACGCCCCAAAGTAACGTTAACTGCTCCTTCCTTTTTCTTCAAGGAACTTTGGGAAGTCATTTCTTTTTATTGGCTTAATGCCGATATTCCTGGATGCCTGAAATAATAACGCAATGCAAACAGCAACAGGGCTATGCGTGGCTCCCACGCTCCGTTGCTTCAAGCTGACGTGAGAATACCGTAAAAACTGTGACCGCTTTAAAAGAAAACGTTCTCCTCAGTGAAACAAATTACTGCAGTCCCGAGGAAAGTTTTCGCGCCTGGACAACAACAACATACGCAGTTGTGTATGCGGCCAGACGGGCACGGCGCAGAGGAGTTCACTATAATTAACTGGCACTACGATTTTCTTTGTCAGGATGCGTAATTGCTTGCGTGACTTTATCTTACTGCAGTAGACATTAAAAGATTATGTTGAACGGACCGCCCTGGGTGCTACAAATGCTTCGTCGTTAGTTCCCACCAGCTCTTTGGTATTTTTCGTAACCCCGTTCACTGTGAACGTACAGAGGGGCCCCAGTCATAGGAATTACTGCATAATTTCTTTGAGTGAAAAAAGTATTAGTAATTGCCCTTATTCCATAAAGCAGTACACACAAGCAGAAACATATTGTTTATCAAAACTAAAGTACATACTGGTTTCATTTGAAAATTGTTATTCGGTAAATACGAAAACATATAAATTATATTCTCATCTATAGTAAGTGCTCGATGAAGTAATGAAAGTTTTTATTGGGAGAAAAGAGAATTATTTATGGTATAACTCATTATAAACCAGAGGATGGCTCTGAATCCTTTTTGGAATATCTTTAGATTTATTGCCCCGTCCAAAGTACAAGCGACAAGCGACAAGCGACTTTCGGCTTGTACTGTACGCCCTTCAAATATGATTATAATGTTATTTAATCCAGCATCGATCTTTGTTTTTTGCAATAAGCGTGCATTGGCGCTAATTACAATTTCATTATATAATTTATAATGCCGTTCACGTATAATTCCAACCAATGGACGCACATCTTTATCGAAATGAACTGTGTAAAGCTTTTGCGTGTCTAAATAATTAAATAATCACCTCTTGCGACAATATTTGCAATGCAATTAGAGTACGCAGCATCATTGGTCCATTGAAGTTTGTTATTTGGACGTCCGAATTGCTGAAAATGGAATGCACAAGACTGTATTATGTGTATAATGGAAACTCAATCATTTTCAAATGTAGCATACTTGGTGATCTTGCCAAATCAACCGAATCGAACTTTTATTGTATCCACCCGTTTGCATATCCATACCTTTAGATTTGAAATAATAAAGTAATTTGCAATAAACCACCCACAAACACGTGCTACATGAGTGTGGAAAATAAATTATATTTTGTGCTTTCGATCGAACATTCTGACAATGTGGGCGATAAGATTGCTGATGCAATTTCGGGTCTAATACTCCGAGGGAGTGGAAAGCAAAAACCGTATCATACGATCTAGACACGTTTATTGAAATAGCCGGCTCTCCGACGATGTAGAGCGATGTATTTCCAGCATATCCGAATATGGGAGACAATAGATGCTTCTGGATTTTCTTCGAGCAGCGTGCATCCTGTGGGATTCGGTCGAGATTTGGTCGAGATTTGGTCGAGATTTGGTCGAGATTTGGTCGAGATTTGGTTGAGATTCGGCGGAGATGCTCTGTCGTCGTCGCAGAGCTCGTTGGGTGGGAGCCCGATAACAATGCAAGCGAGGAAACCAATATCGACTCCGCTCGAAGCAGGTTCGGATTGATGAGCTCGCGGTCTGCGTTGTAAACGTAGTCATCGGGACCCTCGCCACGGCATTGGAGATTTGATTGATCTCGGTGTACACGGACCCAGGGACAGTATTGTGCTATCGGTGCTAATTCCTATTACTCAACGCACCTCGTATGCAGCTTTCATGGTACGCTGCTCACTACTGCCTACTACATACTGCCTACTACATACTGCCTACTAGTGCCACCGGCTATAAATGCTTACGGAACCTTCTACATTCGTGCTTCCGTTGTGGTCGAGTTGACCTTATCACAATTAAGATCGGCCCTCTGGGACAACGTTCGCCAATGCTCCCAGTTGCATCTGATCTTCGACCTCGCGGGTAATTACTTTGCTCCGACAATCCAGTCAGCATGCTTCCTGAATCCGCCGGACCGTGTTTGGCTATTAACTTTCTGCACTCGTCCTGAGCAAAGGGACTCGCATCAGAAATTGCAAGAGTTTCTGAATAATTGCGACAACATTCACGGCTGGGTTAAAATCAGTTTGCCAAAACTGCCAACAAATATCGCCGGACGGTAAATCGCCAAATCGCGTTAAACTTGAATAGGGTGGGAGAACCGGAAGAGCTCGTCTACATGCAAATCCTCGGACGTATTTACGGGTTTAGAGCAGGACGCGGCTTGCCCTTGCCGAAGGAGAAATCTCTTTAGGCAAAATGCAAAGGGATGAGCTCGCCATCGTGAGTCGTGCGCGCTTCATTGTCGTCAGCATAGAGCAAAGACATTGATTGGGGCATGCGGTCACTCGAGTGCACGCATGATTAGGAGTGCGTCGGTATAATTGAGTGGGCGGATTTCCGATTTGCATTATCGGTGAAGACGCTGCTGCACTCTGGATCTGGATTACTAATGGCCGGAGCTGCTTGCGTTCTGCTACTGCAGCCGAGCGTTAGCTAGCCGGGATGTTTCTCGGGAGAAACTAACCGAGAACCGCCACACCATACCACCGGGCCAGAGATGAGATGGCGCGGCGGGTGGCGGCGGGTGGCGGCAGGGGGTGCTCCAACCACACTCCCTGAGTGATATCCCCTCAATATCCACAGTTTACCCTAAGATCTCCCTAAATCTCTCGAGGGCGGCGCGGGCGCACCCATAAGCCTACATCCTGGCCACTCTCAGTTTATGAGAGTTAATATTTTCCCCGATGCAGCTCTCGGACTTGAGCCAGCCGCTTTGCTCACAAAGTCAGACTGACTGCGTTACCTTGACTCTTCTTATGAGCTCTGGGTAGCGCGCATCCGGGTGTCGGTCCATGCTACACCTCGCTACACCATCGATACACCTATCTCTACGAACCTGTCTACGGGCCATTCAACAGCCTATCGACGCGCAGGCAAATATCGAAATGGAGCGTTTACCTTCCTCATAGAAGCGGTTGCACCAGCGTAATATTCCGAGGAGTTTTGGATTGAAAGGACGGATGACGGATGGTACTGGGGAAAATTAATATGACTTGTTCCTCGAGACATCTGCAAGACAGGAAATAAAGTGTGTTGAAACAGTCTCGTGTGCACCTTCTATACAAGTTCGTTTTTCTCTTGAGCCGCCACTCGCAACAGCTGTTGCCAGCTGTCGAAGATCGCGGAGAAAGGTAGCGAAAAGGCTGCCGCTAAACGTGAACGGAATTTCATGCTGAGAAAATCTCCGCACAGCCGACAGAACGATATCGCTGTTAGCCGATAAGTCGGAAGAAATTATAAGGCGATAGGATCATCGAGTATATTTTGCGCGCAACAGGCACCGTAGAAGCTAATCAAAACTTAACATTTGATTTCCAACATTTTATGAAAGAACTTTGAGTTGGCGGAGACTCACACTTGCAGCATTATTACGCTTTACAGTATTCCTAACTATTTCTAAGTAGTATTTCTAAGTATTTTTAACAAAGTGGCCGTTACTAACCGACGACTACTGCTGTAAAGGAAAAACAGTAGAGTATAATACTGGAGAAAGGGATGTGGCAGAGAGAGGTTGGGTTGGCAAGAGGTTGGCGAGAAATTCAAGAGTTGGTTGGTAAGAGGGAGCGAAAGGGAGGGAAAATTTCCACCTACGTATTACTAGTGCGTTGATATGCGTTCCTTTAAGCAACAGGCGTTTTAACTGGCTGTCAAGTGGGAATCCATTCACGAGTCGACAGTGCTGAATGAAGTGTACTCGAGCCGTGGCTGTAGGCTAGCTTTTGGTTCACCAGCGACGTAAATGGCCGTGGAAGCTCAACACGTTCAGCCGGGTCGCTGTATCCACGAGCCACTCGTGATTCGTTTCTAGACCCTCTCTCGCCATACGCTCGATCCAACCGGGAGGTTTACGTCATTGATGGGCAAACGTATCGGGCGCATCGCCGTTAATGGATGTACATTTTGCACTTTCATTTGCATCAATTATCGGCGTTCCAATTATTTTAGAGCACGCGCCATTGGATGCGGTCGTGTCGCCCTCAAACTTTTCTGGCTCTTGTCAGCTTCGTGTTTCCGGATCCTCGACTGCGAGTGCTTTCCACGCTATCGTCGATTTCTCTCGAGTGTCATTGTCACCTGTTGTCGGCAGATAATTTACCGTTCACCCCGTATAAACGCGTCGTTGGGATCAGCCAGTCACGCCTCTATACTGTGTCTACTCCCTTATTCCATATAATTTTCCCACTGCATTCATCGCGGGAGAATATAATCAAAAATTTCCTCACGCTGGAGCGTAGTCGAGGAAATTTATTTCGGTCGGGGCATAAAGAAAGCAGTCCGCCGCTGGCCAATTGTTCTCGCGGTACATATTACGTATTCTCGACGAGTCTTAAAAAATTCCGCGCGACATCTTCACCGAGTCTTTCGGTTGCGAGGGTAATGGGTGGGTGACCGCTCTGGGCAGCTTCCAACTCGCGCAACTTGTCAGTGGCGAGTCGCGTTTCGCGTTTCGCCTTTTGCGTTTCGCCTTTCGCTGCGACGCGACGGTATAATCGCCACAGCAGGCCATCGAGCAATGCGACGCGAGGCGTGGCGCAGTTCGAGAAAGTTTTAACGCCGCTGGCGTGATCTTGCGAATAGTCGGTGTAAATCAATAGCGATGCCGAACGAGGAAGCAGTCGTGCTTGGGGAGTTGAGAAGAAGGCACGGAGGAGGAGAGAGGGTGACGAGAAATTGAAGGAGCCCCGTTGCAAATGGATGTTCGCGATTACGAGAAAAATCGTATATAAATGGCGTGGTATGGGTAACCTGCGCTGACTGTGAGAAACGGAGCGCGGGATGAAGTTTTATCTGTCGGAAAGAGGGGTGCGAAGCGCTCCAACGCGCCCCAACGCGCCCCAACGCGGCCCAACGCGACCCAACGCGACCCAACGCAACCCAACGCAACCCAGCGCAACCCAACGCAACCCAACGCAACCCAACGCAACCCAACGCGACGCGCACTCTCCCTTCGCTCCGCTACTGATTCCCCGAGCGAACCAGGAGCCCGAGAAATTGTCCGTATGACGGTGCACGTTTCGCACCGCGAAGAAAGATTTTGAATCAAAGATCGATTACCACCAAGTTATGTGATTGAGGGAGCAGTGACGCCGCGCATTTTTAACTTCGATCCTCCTCGCTGCCCTACGTTCCCTCTACCACGTCGGCAAACTTTTTCCTCGGCCGCGCCTCCGCAAAAAAGATAATGCGTTCGCATTTCATTTGTCACCGGAGTTTAGTTTGCCGGGCTCACAATGAGCTGCGCCGATAGCGAAATGGTTATTGATGTTACGTCACGATCACCCGGGATTTCATTAAAAAAGCATGAATAAATGATGCGCTCGTTACGGTCGGATCGATAACGCATGAATAAAACCCAATTTTCCTAATGAACCACAATTAATAATCTTGTTTTTTGTATACATTTTTTCTATATGTATAATATTTCTCAATCGAGCTTGACGGTTCTAATAGTATTAGAACTTTGCCTCAATACGATGCAAGATTTCCAGAAGTCCACTGCACAATACTGCAAGAATCTATTATGAAAAGTGAATGAGAATGGAGAACCTATACTGTAAACAAGAGCATGAAAGCCCTCGCAGTAAATGTTCCAGCGGCGTTTTTTTGATTATTGTTTATCAGCTCCTTTCACGGACAAGTTATCGACGGTCACTCATGACAGAAGCAGCCTCTGAGAATACCCAACGCTACAATATTTTCGTAATAAAATTCCATCTCTTCTTTAGTACTATGTACTTGCTATGTGCTTGCTTTTAACCACGATTCTACTTCTCGAAATCTTCCAATTTTAACCTTTCAAATTCTATTATCGCGTGTGACTCAACATCACTTTGACGCACAAGAAATCCCGCCGAACTTTAAATTGTGCTTTCGATTAAGTCAATCAAGAAGGATTCGCATTGGGAAATTGTCCAGTCCTAAAGTGGCAGTGCGGGAAAAGATGCTACTTACTAGTACTATTTAAAAGTTAGTAGACTTTTATCAAAAGCAATGCTACACTTGGTCCACTTATAATGTGGACCGAACGAACGTGACTTGAACTAGAGTACTAGAGACCAGGGGGAATAGGTACACACTTTACTGAACGATCGATCCGTGATCGAGTGTTACTCGTCTGCAGCTATAAATTATAAAGTTAATTTCCGTCAGGAGTGCGAATCTGACCGGTTGCCCAATTGACATACTTTTCGTATAGCAGACAGCCAGTATTTTTCAATAAAAATCGAACTATGGCATGGAAGATAGATATATACTCATTTTCCACGCTCCCAATAAATCTCCCACGTCAGCCAATCAGAGACAGAAGACCTGCAAATATGCTGCAACGAATGCATTGGCGCAAAACGAATTGCTTTTGGGCATGCCGTGGAAAATGCCGTGGAAACCGGAACATGCCCTTTAGGTGGACTAAAGGGTGCAAGGGTGAAAATCTGTTCGTAGGAACAGCTCTCAACAGCTCGCCGAATTCAAATTTCTGATCCAATCGTTTAGGCGCAGTACAAGATAATAAAAAAGGTGTATAGTGCTAGTCAAATGGAGGGGAAAAGTTACTTGCTTTCGACAAACCAAACTGCTCAATGACTCAGTGAGCTATACTATCACCGGTAAATACTGAATCAGCTGTTTTAATACTGCCATCGTCCTACAAGTAGTACAGAAAAATATTAATTCCAGTGCCGTCAGTCTCTTTTTGCGTGATAAACGTTTATCGCCCACACAGATTCATGTAATTAAAATGTTTTATTTAATAAACGTTATGCAAACATTATGCAATTGGGATCAAATTAGTATACTTATTGGATGCGTAAATGGAAGAAAGATGGAGAAAAAATGGATTTGAAATATTATACCAATCTTAAGTAAAACACCTTAAAATGCTGTACAACAGCACGTAAAATATGCAAAACGTATGAGAAAAGCAGCGTAAAAGTAAGTAGGACGTGTAAAAAAAAAGCTTAAGAGGGAAGCGAGGTGTATTGGAGTAGCACGACGATGAAGTATGTCGAAAAATACACAATGCCAGGAAAATAATTAGAACACGGCGACGAATTCTTGAAAGAGCTCGTCTTTTTTGGTGCGTAGATATCAAGCGTCGTTAGAAATAGCAAGAGGTCATGCAGAACACCTTCTATAATCAGAAGCAGATATCCATTGTACATGCGGTACGATAACTGTGGGAGCAAGCGGTTTAAGCACCACATTGAACGGAAATACTCACGCTGAATGTTCAGTCACCTGCTTTTCTCGCCCTGCACGATGATGCGTGACGCAACGTGACAGTTTCACAGATAAATCGCAGGCCACGTGACTCGATGCAATAATTTGTTGATACGTTCGTATCAACTTTTCTCTCGTGCTTCGCGTCTCCTAGAACGGACCACGTTTGATTGAACATCGAGGGTCGAAATCGACGAATGTGCCAGTGATGGCTGGATGGAGATCGATGCAACATTCCCTTGTTCAATAAAAGGAGGGCCAATTAATAGAGCGGTACATACACGTCGATTCATGCAATCGCTCTCATTAGCCTGCATTGCCTGTGCACATATGTACTGCCGTTGCATCTGCACGATGCTCAATTCTGACGTTTAGATGGAGACCTATGGCAATATCCGAGGAACTAATCATTGAAATTATACACACACGATACGACATGTTGCCCAAGTCCGCCGAAGTGGAATAAAGGGTAATATTTAATACTTAATGCAACCCGAACACACGCTATGCCAGAATGCAACAATAATTCTGGATCTATTGAAAATCAGAAATACATCGAAGAATCGACTTCGCCGGTTGTTATTCCCCTATTGCTAATTGGTACGAATGTTATTTGGATTGATTTTCTCCAAATACAGAATACGGTCGTCAATTTGAAGTTGGTCTAGTGGTAGAAACCAATAATACGCGATCCAATACCTTGCACCGTTGATTTCGTAGTCAGCAATCGGCAACCGAAGAGATGCTGTTCGGGAATATTCATACTCGAACAAATTTCGGTAAGCACGCGAAAGTATTGATAGATCAACCTTAATTTGTCAATATTAATAACTCTCCTTCAATCATCCTTCGCATACAGAGATGTGTACTGGTAGCAGGAATTTCCTATGCACAGTGTGAAAAATAAAAAACGCGTAAAGTTGCAAGATTAGGAGAGTTTTTAGCTATCAATGCTAATTGAATAGCTATTTCGAGGTAAATGAATTCACGGCGAATTCAGGTCCCTTTCAGTGTAGTGATGTTTATCGGTAACCATAATTGAACTGACACGAAAAATAATGTAAGGAAGAAATATAAAAAGCAGAGAGGTTCATTCGGGAAGCTTCGACAGTGATCTCTGGGGACTCGAGGCAGTGGATATTATTTAAGAAGCATAGAGAGAACGATGCTGTGCGTCGCGACGTCCTTTGCCAGCCGCACTGTGTACCGCGCTACCGTGCCACCGCACTACCGCAATTCGATCACGATAATCAGGGATTACTCAGAAGCTTGGAAGACAGGGCAGGGATCGTTGACGGAACAACCAGCCCCTGGGATACCGGCGACAAACGTAAAAACTTCCGTCGACCCCATCCAGCGAGTCTCATGACGGATCAGACCGGCAAATAACTTTTTTGCGGGCGTTTCTGGTCGCCAGTCAAGGTAGTCTTTCCTTTCCCAATCGAGATGGGCTGCTTTCCGCTAACCATATGGCGTTACCAATAAAAACCTGTACACACTGTCAATGTGGAAAAAGGTAAGGAAGATTCTCGGACGAATCCCAAGCAATCTGGCCGTGATACAGGCACATAGAAGCGTACATCTTACGATAATACGATTTTCGTTGATCGAAACCACTTTCATTGATAACTAATGCAGGCTATAAAATTATGGAAGTATCTGACTACGAACGAGTGCTATTTTTGGTGTGTGCGAGAATTTCACAAAGCAGGGCGAGTATAGAGGTACGGTATTGGACCGTGCTCTATCAACGATAAAAACTCATGTACCGTTAACATCAACGTAGCAGAGTGAGTATTCGAAATAGTAGGGGAATAAGAAATATTTCGATTTAACATGGGAATGTTTCAGGTTCAATTTCATCATTGAACGTTGAACCCTACTTGTAATATTTCCTAATCAATAATGAGCCATTCTCTGGAACAACACGAACCGGTTTTCTCGAGAAAATTGATAGCCATGTCAATTATGCGGAAGGAGTTGGTTGTGTTTTTTCATCTTGGAAACTCCTTAATTAAAGTTCCAAAGAGGAAACTTTACGGACATAAAGTTCGCGGTATTTTAAACTGTGGCAAAACTCCTGTAATATTTGCATTTCGCCTCCATTGTGTTTGATTACCCGTCTGATAGAATTTCGAAATCCCATTTAGTTGCCGAAAAAACTATTAGCTGAAAAAATACGCTGCGGTGAATTTCCATCTATGAAAAGTTGCACATATTTTTCTACCAAATTTAACCGTACAATTTAATCTGGTAGGCCATGATCCTTGCGGTTCCTCAGTTTTCACGTTTCCAAATCACGATTCGGTAGATTTGACCCGACGCCGACGGGAAATCTCCACAGCCGAGAATGCATATGACGGAATAAACAATTGGTAGCGCACCCGAGGCACACGAATAATCTCCTAGACAAATGGCGCGTGCGTGGGTACCACAGCGGTAAGCCTGTCGGGCTGGACCAGCAGAAAAGGCTGCTCCGCTTAATAGAAATTTAATTGATCCTTCGGCTATGCGCGGTCGGGCGTAATGCAAATTGAAGTGCTCTGCTCAACGAGCTTGCGCTCCATCCAGGAAGAGAGGCATGAGGGCTATGGAGGCGCCAGAGCCAGAGATCGAGGTCCGAGGATTCGATGCTGTGCCGTACCGCGGTAGGTGGGAGAGAAAGGTCCAGGGATAGATGGATAGAAGGCCAGAGCGAGGATGGTGGACAATTTCCATGCACGTGTATGGGCAGGGACTAGGGCCGAACAGCACTCTCGTCCCACGCGGCTCAGCTCTACAGTGCGACCGCATGCTTACACACTCAGCAGCCACTTTCCTTCAGTCAGTACATTTTCTTTTACATCTCTGTTTCTACTCCTAACTATTTCTTCTCTTTTCTTCTCTTTTCTTCTCTTTTATTCTCATACATATCTCTCATATCTCTCATTTTTATCGGCATCCCCCATTGTCCTGTCCGCCAGTAAGGAGTCCCCCTCGCCGAGGCGCGGCGTGGCGGCGTAACGTTATCGCAGCTCGCTGCAACGATGCTATCGCGCAACGATCGGGCAAGAGTAGTCCCCTCGTCTGATGTGCGCACCAGCCTATCGCATGTCCTCCATTCCCACGCGCCTGAAAATCCCGCATGGCCTGGTTCCAGGCGTTAATCCTCTCTCAACACCATCGCGATTGCCGTTGCGCTGCGCCGCGCCACTTTGCTATCCGCGCTATCGCTACCGTTCTTCGCACGTTGTCCGATCAAGACTGGTAGCGGGCTTTACGACTGCGTTTATGATTCCGAAGCAACGACTTCTCCGTCGACGAAGGAACAACCGACTAAATGGCCCGCCATTCGACGACTTGATGCCGCCCAACTGAGATTTCCCCTGGATCGACGTATCAGTGGGATATACATATGTAACATTCTCGCCGGAGTTGTGCCCCGCGCGAAAAGTGGATACCAAAGTGGATACTTTGGTTTTGAGCAGCATACGTGTCTCCAGTGGCATTGCCATTCCAATTGATAATGTAGAATTTTATCCCAGGCGAACGCGAGATTTGAGTAAAATTCGAATTAAAGGATCTAGCTCCCTAGTTCTTTATCGCCTAGCATAGCAGCATCGTAAATGTCCGTGATTAATAAGAGCCTTCGGAGTTAATGAGCTAATAGATAAACACTTTCTTAGATTCATCATGCTTTCACGAAATATGTTTTATTTCCATGTGGCCAGCCGACGCCGACGAAGCGGCTGCATTCTTGTTAGATAAACGACTCTTCTTCACGCTACTTCGCGTGAAGGATTAGTGAAAGAAGTATCTTATACGTTTCCTGCTGGTTCGCCCTCCGAAGGTAAAGGAAATCGAAATATAATGTGATAACTCGAACCAGGCGAAACGAAGGCAAGGGCAGCTCAAAGGATTCGACCAAAGAAGCGTGTACCGCTGAAAAGGATATGTAATTGACAAATCGAGCTTATATCGTTTCGTGTATCTCAAACTGGACGAGCTACAAGCTACGTTAAACACAAAAGGGATGCTCTCTAACGGAGCCTTTAAGCTTCGTATACACGTGTACGTATGTATGTACTCACTACTCGTTCTTGGAACACACCAAGTATCGGATGAAAACATGCCAAGTCCCCATAAACTTGTGTACGATATACGCGTACATATTATATTCATTTCTATTATACACGTACAATATTTAATGTGTATATCGATTTTTTGGCTCTCCTTTTTAACGCTACAAAATATGTGGAGGGCTTCTCTTTTCCGTATGCTGAAAATTACGAGGCAAACGAAAGCGTGAAGAGCACCGTACAGCCCAAATGAGCTTCGTTAATATTCAGTACCATTTATAATGAATTCACGCGATATTGCTTTCAAACTTTACTTTACTTCTGCAATTATCGGAATTATTTTATGAGTATAATTTGCAGTATTAATTTAATTCTAGCATAATGCAGGATAAACATAATCGATAATGTTCTCGGCTACCAGATAACAGCTAACAGATTTGCTTTTCCCTATGCTTTTCCCTATGCTTTTTCCAACTCGTGTAATGACGAATCAGATACCCAAGAACAATAGCGCAAGTCGAAAATATAACATGTACTTGCATTTTGTGTAGGACTCCCCCATCACCCTTCCGATCCTCATTTTGTGTAAACTTTGCGTAAGTATGTTACGTTTGTTTTAAACACTATGAAAGGCGCTATGAAATGCTAGAGCAGAAAATCAGTAGTAAAGATCAATGCTTTTCTACTATGCATATGAATGCGATACACGTTCCTATTTGGTGAGAAAATGTATAAACCTTAATGATCCCTCGTGGAAGACTCCCTCATTACTCATTAGTAAAGAAATGTTAGTTGGTGAATATCTAAGGTATGTTGCGCGAGAAATTCCCAGTAGACCAGTATAAGCAGACCAATGGAAGGCGTTTCAGGAAGAAGCGGTACGTAACTTTCTTGTACTAGGTTCGACTGGTATAGGATAAAATCAATTCCGCGACTATCTCTGTTCCAAGAAGTACCTTTCCACGCTATCCAACTCGTAAAATAACTCTAAACAAGTACTGATAAATTGTGGACGTCACGGCACGTGCGAAACGTTACCCATTAGTTATAGGATTTCCAAACAGAATGTGCCCTTGTCTTTTCATGAAACACTGCCACTAGTTACTATCGGGTGTCAAAATTTGCAGCGCTCACGCTACAAACTATTAGACACGGAGCGATATTTCGTTTATAAATATATCGTTCAGGAAAGAAACTTTTGCGGCTCAATCGACCAGAATAAAATACGTGCATATTAATTAACGGATGCCGCAAGTGGGCGCTGAGTTGGTGCCCTCTACATAATGGTATATTTTTGCTTATTAGAGTTATGGTGAAATTCGGGAATCCTACAGGATATACCTGGTATGTTATAATAGTATTCGTTTCCGTGAATCTCTATTGCTCGGGGTACCACACCGAAATTCTAACAAGACTGGCCACTGTTGTCGTTGGAAAAACATGAAACTGTAAGCACTTTTTGCGAGTGACAACATAGCAGAAAAAACATACGAACAGAAAATAACGGTTCGACGGAGTAAGAGGAGGTTCGGAGGAAAAACAGAGGCACGCACAATGCATATGTAGAAAAAAGAAGGTAGACACTGTAGAGAGAGCTCGAATTAGAGTAGCTCACTTTCTGCAAAACGTGTGGTGGATACGGGAACACTCTTGCGTGGTCTCGTTCTCGCGTATCACCTGCTCCACGTCTTGTACGACGTTGTAGCAGCAATTTAACTTTGCACCCGACTTACGTGTATACGTGTACGTATACTGGCGTGCGTATAGAACTAGCGTCGAAGCTCAACTGCAGCGCATCAGTCAAAGCAGTGACTTACGCAGATGCCGACTGTGAGTCACGTGAGTCACGGGGAAGTAAGCCAGGGTAAGCCCGCGTGACCTCAAAATCGGTCGGTGAACAATACCGCACGCCAAGTCGAGAAACGGTAGAACTACGGCGCTATAACAACTCGAGCTAACGCGCGGTATGTCCACCCTCCTTGTGTACGCCTATAGCTCGCCCCCAGTTCACCCCAGCACGACTGGCCTTACTTGAGCCCGTAGGCGGCCCACGGCCTGTTAAGCTTTCGCTCCCTCTTTTTCTCTCCTTTTCAGCGTACACGAGCAAGCGAATAGGTGCTGGAGAACGGAGCACGGAGCACGGAGCACGGAGCACGGCAATGCAATTTCAAATTAATTATGCATCAAGCTACGCCAGCTGTAGGCAGGCGTCGAGTAATACTCCGGCAGTTCACGCCTCTATGGCCGAAAGAGGCAGCTAATAAACCGGCATCAATTAGCCGACACGCTATATCTAGGCCTGTACACGGTATCTGTGGTATTCTGAATTAGGGCTCGGCTTTGCGAGCGGAGCATATCTCTCTGCGGTGATTACCCGCAATCGAGGTTCAATTTTGACGCGTTTTGCCGAATCAATGTCGATTGAATGACGTACTGCCGGTCAATCGGTAATACGGCATATATCCCGTATATATCCCGTATATATCCCGTATATATCCCGTATTCCTGGGCAGGGCCGGCTCGCTCCCACTGGTCGTCACTGTTTCCTGTATGCTTCAATGGCAATTAATTCGATGTTGATGTATTTTTGACATTCGCTGTCTGGGATTTATCTGCCATCATGAGAAAGGAATTATCCTATTGAAGTTGCGATCAGTTATCAATTTGTAATGGGAAATCAATGCAGAATACGGACGTATTTCCTAAATGGAATTATTGTTAATAAGCTAATTATTACATGTACTGCTTCTCCTGGCTCAGAAGCAATCAATCGGTCTCTATGTATTATCATTTTCCTGACTCACGCCTTTGAAAGCGAACCCCATTATGTGTATCGCTGCGAATGATTTCTCTGATATTTCAACCGAAATCATTCATGACATTTATTGCACATATATTGCACAGATATTGCACAGGTATTGCACAGATATTGTACAGATATTGTACAGATATTGTACAGACCTACGATGTCACCATACATGCATGTACAAAAGGGTCTATGACTTGAGTGAGACATTTTCCCCGCGATACGTCCCGCTTTCGCGAAAGATCATTCTCAATCAGCGCAACCCGTAATTCAATATACATTCAATATGTATCCTCTATCGCCGTATACCGCCAAGCGACATATTCACTAAAAATTAATCCACCCTCGCCGTGCTGGACCGGTTATGGGTCAATCGCTCGGTGATTTATTAGCACAATAATCCAATGAATTTATTATCCGCTCGAACAGAAAACGACCTCATATTAATTTTTCCAATAAGCGGCTATTCCCGTCTCAGCATCCGACGCGAGGGGTCCGGTTTTTAAGGGTTCGAGCAGGCAATAAATCGGTACGGGTTAGCCTAGACGCTTTCCGCCCTCTACGCGAGTACGTGTCACCCCAATCGCTCGATCGTCGGAACACAATATGCGCCGGTCGCGGTGAGTGCAGTTCTCGGATCGATTTTGACGTGCCTTTGGCGTCGATCGGCCCGAATCGTGGGCTTTTGGCACGCTGGCAAGGCGCGACCGGGACGAACTGCCCCGGGGAAAAAAGAAAGAGCGCGAATAGGGGTACGGGAGTGTAAGTGCTGGCCTGGGAAGAGGACGAACGGAAAGTAAACAGAACCGGGGTCGGTAAGAGGGAGAGGTAGCGAGGGTGGCGACGAGGTCGGCGACGAGGTCGGCGACGAGGTCGGCGACGAGGTCGGCGGCGAGGTCGGCGGACAGAGAACCACGCGGTGCGCGGTGTAGCGGGCCAAGGGATAGAATTAGGGAAATGGCGAATGAGAACAGGATTTGTCAAAGTGGAAGCACGGTCAACCGGATCCACGTGCGCGGGTGGTAGCGGGAAAGCCTAAATCAACTTGATTTAAATCGCTGAACCCGAATCGAACGAATGCGAAGCCCGAGATGGGTGCATGTAGTCGGAGCGCGACCACGCTGGTGCTCCGGTGCACTGGTTCCCTGCTGCTTCGGCCAATAGCTGGGAACTATTTAAACTGCAGGGAATTTTGTCCGGCGGCGCGTTTTAAAAAGTCAGCCCTCACCGGTCTGTGGACGGTGAGATGCGGTAGGGCGCTGTGTGGCGCGGTGCGACACCCGAGACCCGGGCTGAACCGTCCGCGACAGGGACAGGTTTGTCGACCACCGGCGCCAAATGCGACGAACGAACCTTGCCATCAGCAGTGTGCCACTACTACCACTACTACCGTAGCTATCGCCACCACTGCCATTGCTGGCACTGCTATTGCCGTAGCAGTCGCCGTTACCGCCACCACTACCGCAAACCGAGCCGCGCGGGAGTGTACGGCTCATGTACTCTGCGTTTTTAAACGGCGACACGATCGAGCCGATTATTCCCCGTATGCTTGGACGTTCGGCCGAGTAAAAACGTTTTGTCTCGTGTCGATCGTGAAACGGTAACCTGGCGGAACAGATTATCTCTTGTGTGACGTGATACCTAAGCGTTGGAAACAATTTGCGGCGCACTGGTTCGGCCGCGTTTAACGCGCCCCGAGAGTTTACCAGGTTGCTTGTTTCAATTTTCTGATGCATCGTATAAACCGATGGACAGAGTGTTGTTCGCGACTACCCAAAAACCAAATGTGCATCTTGATTGGAAATAGTTGCTGATGCAAATTCTCATCAATTTTTCATGCAAACCATCATTCTGAAAGTGACGTCAAAGCAATTTAGAGTTTCAGCAATTTGGCCTCTGGTCGTTTGCAATTGACCAGTTTGATCGGTGAATCCTGACCGGTGACTATACGGTATTCTGGTTCCAAGTCATGAGTAAGTCGTGCTTCCGGACGAAAATTTCTCGATACACCACCACCCCTGCAGTCTTACAATTAATGCACTAAATGAGCCAGCGACCTTTGCTCGGTTCCCTTTTAGCAGACCTATCAATTATGAAGTACCGGTTTTTGCCGACCGTTTGCCGACCGTTTGCCGACCGTTTGCCGACCGCTTGCCAACCGTTTCGACGGCAATGCATTTCCCGTGAAGGAGAACACGAGCTGGTACCTGGAAAGCAGTTCCAACTGTTGAGAAGAAACTTGGGTGAGAAACTTGGTCGCCGCGGCCGGAACTTTCCTGTTTTTCCACTCGTTGCTATTCATGACCGGACAGAAAAATCGTAGAGCCTGGGAGCTGTCGAGCAGCATTGGTAGAACGGCGAGAAGGCGAGGGAAGCTGAAGGGTAGCACAACTTCTGCGAAAGTATTATCCCAGGGGTTTTTCCGTTCGATGCCCGGTCGCACTTTTAAGTCAAAGCGGGCTGTTCTTCGGAGAACCGCCTCCTCCTCCGCCCTCCTCCTCCGCCCTCCTCCATCACCCTCTCCGTTGACACCGTCTTGTTGGTAGTCGTTGTCGTTGACATCGACAGTCTTCGTGTCATCGGGCAACTCATTAAAAGCATAGCCAGCCACTCGATTACCTGCCCTTCTCAGTTCTCAGCTAGACTTGGCTCCAACCAGTCCTGGTCCGAAACAAACGGCCCTCCGCGCGTGCGCGCGCGCGCACACAACCACTCTCGGAATTAATGAGACGACCCTATTGAGTAACCTCTCGTCAATCGAGTATCGTTCAAGAAATCCTCCTGAATGGAGTGGCGCATAGTCCCGAGGAATTCGAATGGCATCGCATAACGAAATTCTCTCAACTTTACGTTACTGTAATTTCTCGAGGTGCTAGAATCACTTTTAATGTAGTATTGTCCTGCCTTATGCATTCCACTTGTAACATGTATAGAAGCAAAATATACCCCAGCGAGTAACGCTCTTCGTAATACACTTCCTAAAATGTACATTCCATATTCTTGTCTCAAGATTTTGGATTAGCACGTTACCGGGGTATCTCGAACTCTCTCTAGTGCCGTTGAAATTGGAACGGTATGTAGATTTCGGCCAATGCCTTGGGACAATTTGCGCGACCGTATTGATGCCGTACGCTCGGCATTGACGCATGTAATCGGCAAGTAGATTAATCCAGTGGACATCTTAATACGCGAACGCTCGCGTCGAGCCGGAAGCACCGACCAAAACGTTCATGCTCGGCAACATTGAAAATAAATTTAGCGGGAAATCGGTGTGTCATGGCGTGACTCGACGATCGAGGTCGGACGAACAGTTTCCTGAGGATGCAAGTTTGACGTTGGATTGATTGAGCTGCGCGTGTCTGTTTCCGTGAGGTGGCCGACAGTGGTTGTGCCAACGGTCTGACGATGGTCTTGCCACTCTTGCCGATGACGGTATCCACGTTATACCGAGGTCACGCAACCGAGTTCACCACCATTCTTCTCTAGAAGCAGACTTATGCTAGTGACTGGTAAAGTGAAACAAAGTACTGTCGAAATCGCATCGCAAACTTTTCTCCATATTTCCCTTATACATATGTTATATGTGTGTAGTTCGGGACAAAGCAGCGAGCCAGAGGAAGAGCAATGCTTAGGCGGTTGATCGGCACCCAAAGGTTGCCGCAACTTCTTGCGAAACATCCGATTTCTCTTCCCAGTCCCTTCTTTCCATCTACGTCTAGGATATCTTCATGGAGATAAGAAAGAAACTTTTACGCGGTGCCGTTGATTCGCACCGATCCCTCTCCCCTCCGAGCGTCTCACCGGTGTTCCCAATGTTTCCAACATCGTGAGGGAGGTTTTAGTGTTCTCAGCGGTGGGGAAGACCATCCTCCGCAATCGGTCCGTCCCATCATGGTCGAAAAAGCGAGTACGTAGGTAGTAGATGACTACGTATTCCTGAAAGGGTGCTGCTTTTTCCACGGAAAGATTATCGCTGACAATAAAAGTCGGGAGTGGCGTGATTCCATTGCGATTCCGGCGCGGTAGCGTGGCAGCGCGGCGGCTAGTTGTAGCCGTGGTAGGGTCGGGAAAAGGAAACCAGTAGGGTGAAAGGGAAACAAGGGCGCGCAGGATAGCGAATAGGATAGCGAATAGGATAGCGAACTGTAGAAAACAAAGACAGAGGATTTGGTGTCTCTGGATAAGGAACAAGAAAAGTAAATGCAGGAGAGAAGGAGCGGGGAGTCTGGAGAAGGATCGGCTGGCTGGCTGGCTGACTTGGCGGGGTTGTTCGGTGACGACTTTACTCCTTCCATTAATCAACTCTCGGCGCTATTGTCACTGGTAGCGTTGCTGCTGCCACGCCAAAACCCGAAGGGGTGACTGCTTTAAACCACGCTCTGTAGCCACGTTGTTCTATTGCTCTTAACGCTAATGCTACCCACCGCCCGACTCGCGAAAGGAAAAAGAAGAAAGAAGGAAAGAGGAAAAAGAAAAAGAAAAAGAAAAAGAAAAAGAAAAAGAAAGAGGAAAAGAAAAAGGAAAGGTAGGAAAGAAAGAATCGCAGCTCCCAAAGTACCCATACCTGTGGGAGTTGCTGGCGTAGATCGATCGGTAATTCCTACCAAACTACTCTGCGCCGGACATTTCGGAGTTTTCCACTCCTCTTCCAAGTTTCGATTCGCACCGATCGCCCTTCAGAATTCTGCTCCACCACCATGACATTGCCTTAGCCTTTTCTTATATGGGGTATATTATTTTTTCCTTCTTTCTTTCGCATCGATTGCTGGTCAATTTATATTTTGATCGCAATAAAGCCCAAAATTACGCTGTTGGATTTTCCGTGAAACTTTTATAAGTGGGATACATCTAACTTTTCCGACAGATCTTTCTACCAAAGCTGGTAAGCTGGACTGGTTCAAATTGGAAACTACTCGTGACAGGACTGAAATCGTAGAGCCTTCATAAGTATAGGACTTTTGGAGTACAGACCCTTTTGATCACGGCTGACGGTTTCCTATATTGGCAAGGTCATGAGTTACAACCACGACTAGTTTTCAATTTAGGAAGACATTTGAATTCGAGGCAAATGCTAGTTTATTCAGCCGACGATAATTTATCAGTGCACTTTACTGCCAGGGAAATGCAAAGTATACAGTTGATACACTTATAGTCGAACCTAAATTATTATTTGAGGCGGAGTTAACGAAGAATTGATTGGAACCTGGAAATTGTGCAGGAGACTGTTCCGACGAAAAGTTGCTAATAGCGTTTGAGAAAAAGAAATAATTAAGGAGGGCGCATAATGAGATTGGGTAAGGGGGAAGGTAAGTCAGAACAAGATGCAGTAAGAACGAGGGAAATCAGCGAATAAAAGGGAAAGAGCCGGCATCGGGAGTACCGAGGAGAAGTTAACGGCGAAGGGAAAAAAACAGAAAACAAATTTTCCTCCCGTAGTTACCACTGTGCGAGGAAAATATTATTCGACGGATGACTGTTGGTAGCGATTAAAAGCTAATTAGGCGACTAACTTTTTTTCAAGTAATACCAGATGAATAATACGTTGATGAACTATTTTTCGGATAAAACGACATTTATCAATATTACACTGAAAATGTAACTACTACTACTGCTACTACTACTACTACTACTACTACTACTACTAGAGTTACTAGAGAGGGCTACTAGAGTTTCATTTTTCCAATGCTGGAATCCTACTTGTCACTCGAGTTTAATATTGATTACTTTAATATTAATTTTTTTTTTTAATCATGTGCAAGTTACGATGGTCTGTTCAAGTGGTGCGCAGTTTCTTATTGTTAGTACTTTCGTTTGTGAGGAGTCGCTTTATAGTTTAGTCTTTAGTCAAACACTTTGTATGCACGACCACAGCTTTCTTTATCTACTTTGTTCCACATTTGAGCGCCAGGGCTTGCCTTACTCTGCGACTTTTCTACTGGTGCGTGTTATTGTCAGAGCTTTAGAAAATGCTCCAAGCCTTCTTCAAGTTTTCACTTAAACCAATTTAACGTATACCCCCGTTGTTCGGGTTTGTTTGGGTTTGTTTGGATTTGTTTGGGCTTGTTTGAGTTTGTTTCCAGCCGACTCCTGTAATACATACCGTTTTTGTTCCTTTCCCTTTCGCGAGTCGCGGTCAGAGACGCGGGTAAATCTGATTGGTCCACTTTCCAATATTGGCCTTATGAACGGCAAGAGGGAGCATAGTAATTAAGACATTCCTACAAATCACGGATTTATTAGTGTCATCGTGAGAAAGATCTTCCTATATTAAAGATATAATTACTAAAATTAAAGAGCAGCTATCTGATAATAATCAGAGTCGTATCCCCTTGCGAAAGGCGACGGCGCGACGGCGCGACGGCGCGACGGCTATTTCCTGATGAAAGCCCGAAACTGCTTATTCCGTGCGATTACCGCACTGATTATTGGCAGATTGGGTTGGCCCGATAGGTCTGCTCCGGTGCGACCGCCCTGCTCTACCGCGCGGCTTGCCCAAGGAGAAAGAAGTCGATCGAGTGTTCTGCAATTCAGGCAAAAATAACGCTGATATCCGATCACAATAGGAGCACAATGGACATCGGGGACGATGACTACCCGACTCGGGGCACTCAAAGAAATTGGCTGGTGGTTTCCTGACCCCGACTCTGCCTGGACCTTAACGGATAGTTGGAAACTCTGGGAGCAGGTGGCTTTGGAATCGTTTCCCGAACCGAACCGCTTCAACAACTCCTTCTCGATTCCTCTTTCGCCTCCATTCTTCGATCTTTGGGAGGAGACGGTCATTCTTTTCGCATTGCATTCGACAAAGAAGTTACCGGCGCGCTGAGAGTTCCTTTAAATCCCGAATACTTTTCTCACCCTTCGACATACAGGATTGGCGCGCTCTTCCTTGATCGTCTGTCGCCACTGCCACAGTTCACTCGTCGCAGCTAATCTTTCCCTCGCATCGCTCTCGAGTTTTTTCTCGTAAACACGATCTACCGGTGTCGGCGACGACTTGGGCCAACGCGCGACGTGGCGCGACGCGGTACGCGGTACGATGGCGAGCTATCGCGAGGGAAATCGTTTCACGCTTTCTACTGCTCCCCTTTTCTAAGGGCCACTTGGAATTGGAGCTAGGAGGTTTCGAATCGGATGATCGCTCCGGAGATAGCTCGCCCAGATATTAGACCGGTAATGATCGACCGATTAAATAGCACCCCTGGCGTTATTTGGGTTCGACCGTGCGCTCAATAGCGTGACGCTCGCTCGAGATACGGGTTAACGCTTATATGTATGTATTCTGCATTGAGAATCGCGGCGGCCAGGCCACTTACAAACCCGTTGGTACGTTTCCGTCATATTTCCTATTCGTATAAAAGTTTGCCGTACATTTGTAGTCTTAATCCACCATAAATCTGTAACCTTGGAAATTGTTCAACGCGAACAATTTGACGATATTTATTCGGAAGGCAGTAAGTAATATATTATGTACTCTATCTCGTCCAATATACTTTTGTACGTACTTTTCCAATGTTCGTATCTCGTGTCGACGGCGCGGCGCGGCCGTCCTTTGGAGCACTTTGAAAAGAGACAGTTAAATGTGCACTGCTGACGTCTGCTTGCCTAGGTCCCTTAGGTCATAGACGTGCACTTTGGGTGGGCGGCCGAAATTGGTGTCGATACTAGCAGTCACGCACTGCCGGTTACCAGTCGTGTTTATTAGCTCAAGAGACGGTCTCTGTGGCCACGGAAATTAATCAACAATACGTTAACCACGAGCCTGCCAAATCTATGGCCCTCCTCCCTTGCCATGCCGTGGCTCATATGTGCGAATGATCGATACCCCCGCTCGCGGTTCACATATACATTTTCGACACTCGTATAATGGTGCGAGATCCGAGTGCTCCGAATTAAACGAGGATCGTTACGGTCAGTGTACCGAGGTTGCTCGGAAAAAGATTGGATAGGTGAAAATTATAGACCACTCGTGATTGTAACGCGAAACGGAACGACTGGCCGCGGGGAAATCGAGGCCGTTCGAACGTAGCGTTAGCGTTAACGTTCATTTGAAAAAAGCCTAGCGTTGTTGCGCACGAATTTATATTATTGATAGAATCCATGAAATGTGCTAAAAGCCACGCGCCATAAATGAAATCCAAAACGTGAAAAAAAAAAAATAAGTGACATAAGCAATTATTTCGAAAGTTTACGACACAGAGCACTCTTGAAACTGCCACGAAACTAGACGACGCGGCGGTATGCCAGAATACAATTAAAGGAATCGCGATTAGATCGATTGGAAAAGGCCAACAATTTCTTTTTCTTATGATTGGAATTGCGGATAGTTATCCGACATTGATTGCATCCACAGCGGAACTGATTTGATAATGAGTTTCTAACTGTACTTGGAGAAAGCAAATTGTGAGGCGAATTTTCGTTGGCGAAGAAGAAGTTGGAAGTGGAACTTGACAAGCTCGTAAAAAGATTTCAATTCAGCGGGCCGTTACTTTGTCACTCATTAGTTTTACGGCCATCACTTCATTACCTTACTTTCCTCTGAAAATTGATTACCTCCGTCTCTGCTGTGCAATTTATAAATCTAATATTCGTTGTTTCACAATGATTACTCCCCCATGCAAGGGGCCAGGCTATTAATATTTGCCCACGAAAACAACCTCTAATTCAATGCGGTTACGATACCATTTCTGAATACGGAATACGACACACAGCCACACACACATACGTATCTGCATTCCCTTAAGCTGTCAGAAACAGAGCACAGCGTGTTGCATGAAAATGTCTGGCGGAATGATTTAATGATATTGTCCGAAGTAATAAAATTATACTAGCCCGCGTGTCCCAGCTTTCTCGTAAATAAGCAAATTTCCTGATGTGCTCCACAATTTACCGCACGAAGATATTACTCCATCCACGATAATTAATCTTCTCGGCTCTCATTTCAGACGTGTGCCTAATGGTGTTCCCTTTTTAATAGACTCTTACGTGACTTGGCACGGCTTATACCGGATACATCTGACATTCTCACAAACGCCTATTACAGGAGAATATCTCACAATGTGAAAAGGAATTGATGGGGGCTGAGTCTACGCGCCGGGCCACCGCGCCGGGCCACCGCGCCGGGACACTGCGGCTCGTAAACAACCTATAGAAAATCTACAACTTGTTATACAACTTGTATGTATGTTATATCACATGTATTTTTATGGAAGTGCACCCGCGTTACTTTTGCGATCCAATTCCCCTTGACACATTCTATCCGTGTCATCCTCAATTTTGCTCTTTGGCGCGTGCGAATCTCCGAAAATTAAAAAACAGTCACCTGTGGCAAGTAATTTGCTAAGTAACGAGAAAAAATATTACTGTACAAAATGGGCAAACTCTTTTCTGGCCTTGGATTTCATCCGTAATATCTAGGTGGTAATATCTACCCGATTCGGGTGGTGCGCATTTCGAGTGTTTCAGCCCACGAGAAAATATGTATGCTTCCAATTGGATATAGCTATCTCGGGTAGACTTTAGTGCACGGTGTAAATAATAATGTGTTGCTGGTGGAACAGCGATGTGTCGGCGTCTGGCATTGTGCTGGTAAGTTAACTAACAATCGTTAGGCTGCTCGGTGTATTTCTGCTGACTATGAGTAGAAGTCGGGAAACCACAGTTGTTCAATTTTTATTTTGTAACGTGGAAAAAAATGCTTTGTATCCAGCAGAAGTAAATTTTCAAGTTGCAGTCATAACGTGCGCACGCAATCTTGCTTTGTGAAAAATGAAAAATACGTCCGAAGCGGCTTTCAATTCAGGTACGCGACATACTTTTCGTCAGAATCCCAGCTAGAATTTTCAGAAGCAGACGACCCGCACAACCAAACCGTTATTTAGACAACGAAAAACAGAAAATACTTTTAGTCACCTAGCAGCAGTCTGCCCTAAAGGATTAATATATGTAAGACTAATTCTCCCTTTCTATCACTTCTGATCCTTCTTTACGTAGTGTAGCATGCAAATATTCCATAAAGCATAGAGACTATGGAGGATAGTGATAATACGATTCCATTCTCGTTATTTTCCCATTGCTAGTTTTCAAAGTATGTATACTACGTATTGTCGTGTAGAAATCTAGAGAAATTGTTGCGAGCGTTGCTGTTCGATAACCTTGAACGTTAATAAACCGAGGTTGTTACGCGCTATTGTCGCGCGCGTAATCAGGAACAAATCGCGTGGTTGCGCGCTCGCGCGATGAGTGAATATGGTAATAGGAATGAGAAGCTTCTGAGACCCAGCGATAACAGCACTGTGACTCTCATAACCACTGGATTGTATACATATGTATATGTTCCCATCAAGAGTGGCGCTTAGTTTACATTTCGCGCTGATTGGCTTTACGTTCAAGTTCTGCACAGGTTTGTAGATTATACCCGCCTGTTGGCACGAAAGAAACGCAATGTTCCCAGGTACCGATTTGAGAGGATTTTTTGCGCTCCGAGTACGCATACCAGAGCTCTTGGAGACACTGCAAAATGGAGCAGGTGGGTACCTGCGCTCCGCCGCCGCGCAGGGGAGACAAATCGTAACTCCTTTGTCCTTTCCTTACGCGCGTGCACGAGAATTAGTGCAACTTTAGAAGATTAAGCGATACAGCAACATAGTCAAGACTGAGCGCAAATTGGGATTGGGATTGGGATCGAATTTTTCATGTGTTCGCTTCTTGTTTATCGGTGGTGTAGCCAAGTTAACGGTACAAGTAGATACACACGTTAGCCTTCAGCCAGATTTCGGCAGTAAATCTGAGTTTACGGAGGATTCAACGAGCGGTGGGGCCAGTGAAATTTATGTGCAACCATTCTCTTCACGGTCCGGTTATGCAGGTGGGTGCACCACTGGTACGTTTTCCCCGTGGCACCCGGTACGGGGCTGGGGTGTGCGGTGCGGCGACGGGCGCATCAGTCTTTGTAATGCATAGTAATCGATAGATGCTTCCTATCCGGCCCCGGCTGCAGGATACTTTCAGCGACGAAGCCATTCGCGCATTTGCGCGCGTGAGTGCTTCGGCCCGCCTCGAATCTTTCCACAAGCGAGGCCGAGGGAGTGAGTTCCGGCGAGTTCCGGTGAGTTCCGGTGAATTCCAGTGAATCCCGGCGAATCCCGGTGAATCCCGACCGGAAGCCACTGCAAGCCGGTCCCGTTTGCATTATAATCGCCACACGTTTTCCAACGCTATCTCGCACTTAAATAAAATTGAACGGCGCGCTTTAATGCTCGGCCGAAGAGAGCTTGCGGACGCGTAATCGGGATGGCGGCTTTCGGCTCGAATTATTCTCGCGGATGCATTGCTGGCTTGCTCCTGCCGCCGCTACTGCTGCCGCTACTGCTGCCGCTCTTGTTACGACGCGGTCTGCGGATGGTTTCGCGCTAGCCGAACTCGCTCTTTCTCACATAATTCCACGCTTCCATCCTCCCTGCAAGGTGGCGGAACCGCGGCCTGTATCTTTCGTCTAAATCGTCCAAGATAACAGAGCTCCAGGGCCGTTTTGTCGGGTGCCCTCTCGACATCAGGAACGTGAGATCGTTATTTCATTATGGTTAATTTGAGACTGAGTACGCTCATGGGGGATCCACCGAGATAACAGAGGAATTCTCATCATTAGAGGGACGCAACTAGTGAAGATTAACGACCGCCACGATGCGATGGGGACATTATGCGCCAAATGATATTTATTTATATTTATTTTCGCTGCACACTATTGACGCTGCTCCAGCATTTTCGCCTCTGCATGGTGGACGAAGAAATAAACTATAAATTTGGCTAGGGTTTTGCGCACCGAGGGAGCGCTAATGAGCTCTATTTTCTTCGAATATTCAATGGTGAAATTCGATGACCGAGGCGATTCAACGTTTCTTTCCATATTATTGTACAAGGACATGGATTTGACATTCCCCGAAATTGGAAAAATATTTCAACCGTTCAAGTTTTTTCCACGCGACGGACTGCATAACCAAACTTAAGGTTATTATCCTGTTATAAACTCGGCTGGTGCAAGCCGCGAACAATGCTTTCGGAATTACGTAAAGGCGAGCCGAGCAAGAAAAGTGGAGGTTGCCGGACGTAGGGCTATCGATCCAGCATCATTCTCTTGCCTTTTGCATACACCCCCGAGGTAAGTAGGTAAGTGGAGTTCCGGAGTGCGAAATAACATAGCTTCAGTGACTTGCCACGATTACATTTTCAACGGCGAATAACACGTCAACGAACTATCAGCTCGCCAGATAGCCGGGACATTCACTTGAAGCGCATAAAATACTTTGATGCTGCTACTAAAGCCAGCTACTCTCCTTTGTGCATGGCTGACGAGACCTTCACGAGGGTAAGTGGCTTTAAAACTGGAGATTCTTGTTGCTGCAATTTGTTACGATGCCGGCTGAACTGGTAACAAGAGAATGGCGCCAGAGGAAAAGCAAGACAGACCCGGTCATTCAGTGTTGCGCTACTTTCGCGACGGCAAGAGAAATACATAAGTGTAGCCGGGAGCTCATACGTTAGCGGTACTGTCCAATCCTATGATTGGATGAATTTCTCTATCGAGGAATAGGGTTACCAAGCCCGCACCAATATTGGCTCGGAGAATTGCTTGATCAAGTTGTGTTCCCGCACGGGATCTTGTTTGCCCCGCGTGGCTTTTATATTGAGTCGCCTGTATTCCCTGTGAATCCTACAAGTTCCTCGCTAAATTAGATTACGCATTGGCTGTCTCGGAAAAATGTGCCTGCCCTAAGCAACGATGTGTGTCCCCGCGGATATCACTGATTCGCTCAACGCCGCGCCGCGACAGCAATTATGATTTATCTATAATGCACTATGGTCTGCAACTACAACTTGCACAGACTCGTTTTCTAAACGCAAGTGCATATACACACACATCCAACGGCATTCTATATTTTCCCGTGGTCACTTGAAATGGCCGGCATGCTACTCATTGAAGCGCGCGGGAGAATACCGGTGTATGCTGTAGGGTCAGTTTCCAACTCGGCGCGGTGCACCGCTTTCGCTCAACTCCTTTCCAAATCTCCCAAACTACCTCATAAACCTAATTAAAATTTTATCCCCTCACTTCCAGCCAAATCCTTTCGCAACTTGTGCAGCTTCTTTCCAAAATTCTCGACAAGATTGGGCAGGATTGGGCAGGATTGGGCAAGAGTGTAGCAACCTCGTTCAATTGGTCTCCTTTAAATCGATAATTGTTGGCCGTAAATAAAGGATAGAAAGGTGGAAACCGTTTGGGAGGGAATGAGGATCCGAGCAAAAGAGAAGGAGAGGGAAGGAGGGAGAGAAGAAAATCCTGCATAGGTGGCGAGCAGAGGCCACGCAAAATTTATTGGAACCCACAAGATTCGAGGCAGTGGACTCTGTGTGTACCTTTGACCCTAAGATATTGCGGTCGTTTTCCTTCGGTCAAAGAAGCTGAAGAAGTCGACGGGCGTGCCCGGTGGTCGGCCGACCGCCGGCCGACCACCGTCCTCTCCTTTTTTGCTCCGTATACGGCCATCGAAGGCCCTCATCAATTCATTGGATTTTTAGCCTCGAATCTTTATAACCGCTGCTTTCGCGAGAAATGTGTTCCCGCCAAGTTAAAAATTGGCTTCTAATATGATGTACGCCGGTCACCATATGGCCGTGAAAGCACGATGAGCCGCAAAACGGACGATATTTTCAGTTTCTTTCGTTCGCGCTTATTTTCGCGAGGAGCGCGACTGCGCCTGGCCCATTTCCTCCCGGCGTGGCGTGGCGTGGCGTGGCGTAGCGTGGCGTAGCGTGGCGTGGCGTGGCGTGGCGTGGCGTGGCACGGCTTGGTCGAGTGTCCTGGCAGTCCCTACGACACCCTCGACCGCTCCCTCGAATCGGCCCGTATATTCCATTCCCTCGGCCGACGTGCTATTGGAAAGCGATAGTATTTTCGCGCCGGCGGTTCTCTTATGGCACGGCCATATTTCACGACCCTATCCCCTCGGGATGGGTATGAGTCCGTTCGCGAGAAGAGATCCCCCGCCCGAGGTGGAATAGAATACAAATGCATTTAATATGCAATCGTCGAGCAGCCTTCGCGGCGGACCCTGTCGAACAGGCGGTGAAAACACGTGCGCGTCTCGGATCCTGACAATCCTCGGGCCGTTACGCGAACGCGGCTGCCTGCTCGGGTGCGGGCATGGGCATGGCATCGCCTCCTTGGCAACATCTGGTTCATGGACAAGAGTCGCGATAAACTTTCGAGGATCTTTGTCGCCATCTCTGCTGCGAACGTGCTTAAGGTCATAGTGCGTCACCTTGGTTCTGGCTCTCGAAACTTTGATTCACGCGCGATTTTTTCCCGGAATGGCCAAATCGAACGAAATCGATCAGCGTTTGCAACGCGTGAGGTAGACGTGCCTCTACCTAACAATCGAATTTCATCCTCGATACCTTTCGTCCTTGGGATTCCGTGCTCCAGCGCCACCGACAATCTACAAAATTCACTGCTCACACTCATTCATTCAAAGACACAGCTTTCAATAATACTTACAATTGGGTGCAATGAGATTTCACTGTGAATTGCGCAAAGTACATTTTCAACAGTACCTTATTACCGATAAAGCTCAAATTGATTAAATTCCCACTTTAACGTTTCGCAGAACATTGCTACGATACCCTTCGGGTGGAAGAAGCATTCTCGCAAATATTTATTTACTACAAAGAGCGAGCGATTCGAATAGCAGTGTTATGCGATGAGATGCTGCGGTTCGATGCGAATTCAGAAGTACGGAAAACACGCTCGGCTCTGTCTTGCAGTTCCTAACAACTTGGATTAAACCAATTGGATTGGAGGCTGATTAACCTGGTTAAGTCCCGTTTGTGAAATCCAGATTAGAAATCGTTAGACGAATGCAGTGGTCCTCAATAGAACAATAGATTGACCAATTCTCCTCGAGAAATTATGACAAGTTTTTTAGGTATCCAATCCATTCCGCTATTGTCAGAGTCATTGATTAACTAATATATTGGGAACCAAGCGCTCGTGTACGCGCGAAGCTGCTCTTACTTGCCCTTGATATTCGACTACTATTTACTTTCCCTTTCGTACACACGGGGGCGGTGAAGAATTGATTACGTCGACGGGTAACGACGGGAAATAGCGCCTCGCCGTTATTTGCCAGCGTTGGTTTAACGACGAAATTAATTATTTGACACTTTGCTCAAGCTCACATCAAAAGTCTACATACGATATACGTGTATCTAGGCCAAGGTGTTATCCAATTTGACGTGCTAATTTATCAAGCCCAGCTCATATAACACCCGGATCGATTTAGGCCTCCATTTCTGGAAGTAACTTTCGAAAAAAGTGACATTAAGCTGGCATTAAGCTGGTAGACGTGTTCCTTCCGTGAAGTGAGAGCGTCCATCGGGCCGATTCAATTCGAGACGATGAGCGACGTTGAGGAGAAGAGCGAACAAGACCAGAGTAGCCTGCCTGCCGATCTCTTTCACCTCGTCAACAGAGGATCAGCGCAGGATAATAGGATTTCTCGAGGTACGAGAGCCTCCCCGATGTAGCGAGTGGATTCTGAAAAAATTCTGTTTATTGCCGACTCTAGAGAAACCGCTTGCGCATAGCTGCCGGTAAAAGTAATGTAACACGTCCGCTGTTAACGTCAGCTGCTCCGCTCCACTCTATACTTGAGAGTACTTTTGTCCTGTTATTTTTTCGCCGTGCGCTTGCGCTCCTGGTTTTTGTTTAATGCGGATCACTCTCAATTTCGTATTATCCGACGTAACGATAAGCCGCTCATGCATTCGCCCATGCATTCGCCCATGCATTCGTTCACGTTTTGTACTTTACCATTTTGACGAACGCCAGGGACACCACTGCGAGGACTACGAACGGGTAACTGGCTGAACTGCTTGCATTGCGGTTAGACAATAAGGGTTGGAAAATTACCGATTTTTCTATACAAAAAAAGATCTCAGCTCTCGTCGGTGTGTTCTAATAGCGTGGGTTTCAAAGTTTCGGCGTAGAGCGCAGCGATCGGGATTGGCCAAGGTTTACCTAAGGTCAGTCGCGGCTCGAGAATAACGAAGCTATGGAAAGACGGAGACCGTGCGGTGAGGCGAGAGAAAGGAGAAAGAAGGAGAATAAGATGGTCGCGCGGCTGGCGTGCACCTACCAACAAGATGTGGACTGAAGTCTTTCCCACAGGACCAGGGGAGACACTTTCGAGATTACGTTCCCGCCTCGCCGACGTGAATTGATCCGAAAACCGTAAGGTATTCCCTGTCCGGCACGTTATTTTCCCGGAATAACCAATCGGAGAGAAAGCGTATAAAGAAGCACGTTCCGCGATTGCAAAAATGGACGGAAGGATTTTTATATGCTTTCGCCTTTGTCCTGTGTCGACTGGAAAATGCGTGGATCGATTGCTCGGTATACCACCTTGACGTCTATGCAATGCATACGTCTACTCGAATCCTCGCCAATTCTTCGTTCCGAGTCGCGTGTAAAAGTTTCATCTTCGTCATTTTCCGCGATCGAGTCTAGCTACGGCCCTAAACTGCTTCACCAGTTACCTACATACATATACTTGGGCTAATTCCGAGTTCATTAAATCCGGTAGAACATGAATTTCAGTTCTCGGAATTCCTGTCGCGATTGAACGTGGGCACAAAGGAGAGGGATGGAGGGGCGAGATGAGAAACTATGCCAGGCGAGTTCCGCAACTGGATAATGTTCCAAAATTAGTAACTCTCCAAGTGTCGATGCGAGGAGCGCAAGTAAACGCGGTTCCGAAATGGCCAATATACAGTCGCATCAAGCGGGAAATACACGGCAAGTACACCCGGCTGAATTATTTATCGCTGCCACTGTCAACGCCGATGAGCCAGAGAGCCGTTCTCGGTGAGTGTCGCCAGTGAGTTTGCCGCGTAACAGGGTACGCTGACAAAGTAGACAACTACCCACCGACAGACGCGACGCGACGAGACGCGAACCGACGCTCGTCCAGAATTAGTCATAAGGGGATAGTTATTCCAGGGTGACGATCAATTTCCGCATTCTTTCACTGTCACGAGTATCCGCCCATCGAATAGGCATTGTCGTGACTAGCCAGACTGCCTCGCTCCCTTCCAAGTCAATTCGGCGAACTGAACGATATTCACCCTGATTGATTGTCCGCCGTCTATCCCCCCTCGCGCTGCTCCGGCCGTTTTTGGCCCAGCTTTTTTTAATCGACAATCATTTTTTCGCCGAGCACGCCGAAATGTACACACGCATAAGCGAACGCTCGTTTGCCCGCACCCACAATCGGTCGCTTCGATTCGAATATACAGTCGGACAAATGCCGGATTTGCAAAATCTCTGCCGTGGACGAGAATGCCCGGGTGCCCGCGCGCACGGACGGACACGCGGCCGTGGGCGCGTAAATAACCGCGAAATGAAACGCAGCGCACCTGTTTGTCGAAATCCTCGACCGCGGTCGATGCCTTTCGTTTTATGCGGCTTGTCAGGCACAGTGTACTGCCGGTGGTAGGGACGCGACGCGACGCGACGCGACGCGACGCGACGCGACGCGACGCGACGCGACGCCGACGCCAACGCCAACGCCAAAGTCGCTAGCCGCTCCACTGCCACTGGCAGTGATGGTTCGCGGGATCGGATAAAAAATCCTGCCAAATGACCACTTTTGTTCGGCTGGCCGCCAGGGTCCGATAGAGTGCGCTCCCACACACGCGCTGCGGCATGTACATATTATGCTCAAATGCCCTGAAAATTTATTGTCGAATAAAGGGGCGCAAAGCAGTGCGATGGCTAGTGTGACTGCTCCACGCGTCGAAACACCCTTGCTTCGATAAAATCGAGGTACATATTGTCTCATGCCTCGGTCTATGCGAGTCTTGCTACCATTTACAATTAGTCAATGAATATCCGGTAACTGGTGGCACCAGTCAACAGGGCGATTCTGCACTCTAGAAACTAAATCCAAAATATGCAATGCAATTACTTCTTCTGCGCCTTTGTTTGTCAAAAAAATCACTCTGAAGTATTGTCGGCCACGTGTTCATTTAATCGAGCCTCGGCTCGACGTACATGGAGTTCATGAAAAATGATTCATAATGTTGGAAACTCCGTAAATTAGTTGCCGTCAATGTTGCGTTGGTTCTAGCGCTCGTCGAATTGAAACGTTGTCTTATTCTGTGCTCTCGATAATTGAATCGATTCATTGGTTGCATACGAGTGTCGTGTAGAGAAACTTGCATTGTAGATATATCGTAAAATCTTGAATGGGAGAGTCGCAGTCTCGCGCGCAAGTCCTACAACTACGGTCGAATGGCCGTAAATACCGAATATAATGATGGCAGTGGAAGAAGGTAGTCGGTTATTTATTTTCGCGACTCCCGTGGAGATTGGACGCAGGCTGCGCGTGTAGCTCGGGAAGCCAATGGCAACGGCAACAATGCAGTGGTTGCATTGTTTTCACCAAGCAGCCATGGAAATTAATGATATCGCTGTTTCGCTTACCAAATAATTTCCATGACTGATAAATCTACCGACACGTACTCGAACTTGCGGCTGACGCGTGCTTGCTCAGCGTCAGCTAGATGTGGGTGCGGTACGGATAGAGGAGATGGTCGATTAACCTCTTTCTTCTTCTTATTGGCGTGCGAATACTCTTGACCAATGCAACTGCGCGGCAATGATGCACGAATGCATTTTATGATGGAGCGTACGGTTGGTTTCCAGCCCACGGGCAATAAACACATCGAATATCAAGTCAAACATTTGCTATTGATTGTGAATCAATCTCGCCGAAAGCATGTTCAATGTTTCTAAAGCAAACATTAATAATTACCGCAATCACCCGATTTATTGGGATTTGCGAGCGCTCCGGGCTGATGAGTTTCATTTGGTCCGGAGTGTAAGCCACGCGACTTTGAAGAACGCGCTAAAGAAGAAGCAAAAAGAGTACGGCGTGGCAAGATATATCAGAAGCAGCCGAAGCACCGATGTAGCCGTAACCTTTTCCCTGTCAGTGCGGAAAAAAGGGTCACGAGCAACGGACCGCGAGGCATTTGTCTTCCGCGTCTGCCATGGGAAATCGATCGATCCCATTGTTGCAGGAAGAAAAACCGGCATATCGCCAAGAGGAGCAAACACTTGGCCAGTTTTTATGCCTGCCGCTTATAAACATTTATCTCTGGCGATTTATGAGATTAGCCGCAGATCCGAAGCAGTTCATCGAGTAACGACCGCAGTAATTGGGTTTTTTCCCCGTTGTCGAAGAGAGGAATGATACAGCGGTTATTACATGGCGATGATAGGGAAAATTGATGGGACCGCGATGAGCATAAGGGAGTTTTGTTCCACGTGGCTACATATGGGTATGGGTGTATCCTGCGGGCGAAAATTCCTCCTATTTCATTTTCCCCAAATGTTCTTTCGGGCACCGCTGACGACAAATTTTTTTAGGAACTCTAGTCTATTCAGCGTTGTTACATTTAGCATTACGAGAATGGGCGCTAGTTTTGTCCAGGTAAGCGTGAAATGCCCCCACAATTCGTACGGTTGTAAAATAACAATTCCGCTCTTTTCGCCGAAAATAATTAGACCTGGAAACGTATTGTATTTGGTTCTCATGGAGTAAGGATAAGGATTGTCTCTTTCCTAGGGCGACAAGTTTCTGTTGCCTCGCGCGCTACGAACAGGAAAAGCCTGGATAGCGAGAATGAATTATTCTCTTTCTGATTTCCGCGGATCTCTCGATACTCGGCGAACATTGCGAGAGATTATGTTGATTGAACGTCATCTAATGTTTGCGGTCGTGTGTGCAGTAATTGATAAAATTGCTCAACAATTACCGCGTGTCAATGTGAATATTATCACGTACGATATTAGTTCAGCTCTGCTTGCACGATACGTTCGGCTTTCGTTAATCGAAAATCGGTCCTTTTTCCCAATTACGCGTTTGACGAACATTGCAAAAATTAGGGCAAAACCATGAATATATACGATACATGTGCAACAGCAGACCAAAATGTGAGTCCAATTTACACGTTACTTTGATTAAAAGTATAAATTAGGTCCTTTTACACATTCCACATTTGGAGGAATACTGATGTGCCAGAGAATCGCAGGGCATTATTACACGTGTCGGTTTTAGCCTCGGCTCATGAACTAGTTCGCAATGTTGCTGCTTTCATCTGGCTGCTCATTTTGCACTGATGTTTCATCATATACAGAGCTATAGAGTGGCCTGTTGTCAGAGCTAATGCAACACTGCGGTCATAGTGGTACGTATTGTGACAGGAACGTGGAAACTACCCTCCACTGCTTGACTTACAATGTAATAAAACATAAATATTATCGGGGTTACCTTGGGTAAATTAGCTTTCGGCAGCAATTTATAATTTAAACGAAAGAATTTATCTCGCATCGTGCACACAAACCTTTACTGTGCAAAGTGAAAACTGTGGAAAGTTAGTGCTAATATTATTTGAATATCAAAGCCGAAGGTAAGAGTGGGGAGAGTTAATTAAAATTGACTTACCTCAAGTAATTTCGAATCGAACGCTGATGGAGTCCCACAGTCTTCCTGCTCTAATTCTGTCTTGGCAGTACGATTGTTGAGAGAGAAAATGAAAATATTAAATGAATCGAAGAAGAAAGGATGTCTCTGGGAAAGGTATAGGAGCACCAAAACAATTAGATCGTTTAATTCGGGGAGTGATGAAATTGAAACATTTTGATGCTGGCAGTCGCATACTCCGTTTATTAAGATGTTCAAACCGACGGCTCCACTATCTAGACCTAGACCTAGACCTAGAATTTTCTCACTTCTTTCAGTAATTTTCGTCGATTCCTAACGAGCGCGCGTAAAAACTAGCCTAGCTGGTGAAACCATCGGACATGATACATTAATAACGTTATTAGAGTAATTCAATTTGACATGTCTATAATCGCAGTAGCCTCAACTCACCTTTTTACTAAACCACATCATCCTAAGGACATTGCCAACCGCCCGAAAACAAATCGTATATGATATATGATATTCACAACACTTGCCCTGACACTCACTTTAACAAGCGCAACCTCGAGTCATCCAGGTCGGTAAAGGACAACGAATCGGGTTCAATCACAGCACAACGTATCTACAATATTTACAGAATCAATCATTGGCAGCGACGCGTAATGCTCCCGGTGCCAACCACGAAAATCGAAACCAAAACCATGCTCCAGCACAAACTGAACGACCACTTCGGGAATGGCATCGCAGTATGTATGTATGCATGTATGTATGTATGTATGTATGTATGTATGTATATATGTATGTATGTATGTATGTATGTATGTATGTATGTATGTATTATCGCGGATAGGCGTCTAATCGTTGCTAAACATCGACACTCGACTCTGGCTTGCATGCCGAGACACATAATTGCGCGAACTAAATCGACGAAGCTTTCAGCGTCATCATCGTCGATGATTCGAGGCTACGTATCGACTACCACCACCCTCGGCGCGCGCACCCGGCCGCGATTTCGTAAACGCGTCTTGCTTCTTCCTTTTCTCTGTCTGCACGTCGGGGATGTGGCCGTAGGTACGTAATATTTACGTGGATATACACGGCTTGCGCGCGATAATAACGGCACGCCTTGCCGCCGAAACAGCTAATGACGAAACTTCGGAGCGATGTATCCCGACACAACTACGATTCGCACATACATACGTCTGTATACAATATGCATTGTATATATCTGCGCGTGTGTATACGTGATATATACACATATACATATATCTATAGTTCTTTATACTATTCATAGTTTTATTTATCTTTCTTTTATGCATACGTATATGTATATATGTTTATCGAATACGGTTCTCGTGACTTCCTCGCGTTAGAAAAATCCTCCGTCCTGTTTGAATCGACGATAAAAATGTAATGGTGGCCATCGCCAAATAACGTGATAACCGAGAACCGCGTTATATACGCGTTCTACGTACGCGGACTTGCCGTTATACAGTGGGCAAGTACATGTTTGGCAGTGTCGTAGAAGAAAGAGAAAAATGTAAAGGTAAGAAGTTTAACCGCAAGTTTCTCTTGTTGGTTCATTAAACTATGAGATCCATCGTTAAATCAAGTGTATCAATACTAGAGTCTAGAAACCGAACGAACCGTGATTCTATTGGTTATACGTATAGCGAGAGAACAAAAATAATTTGTCCCCTGCCCCTTAGAGGGAAGGGAGAGGGGAGGGGGCCTCACCCTTGCCATTAAAACTATTGAGAAAGAAAAACTCGCACACTTGGACACCGGTCGAGAGGATATTTAAAAGAACTTTTGGCTAGGCTAGATATAAACTACGCTAGAAACATACCAATTTCTCGAGTTGTCAGCTCCATAAAAGAAGTTGAACTCGAGCTAAAGAAATCAGTGAGGTACGCACTATATTACAAAACCCGTAAAACTCGTTTCACCGTCACTCGCGAAAACACATCTTAATCTCACTCAGGCAGAACTATTCGCATCTTCTAAAGTACATTTCCTAGGTCGTGCTTCGATTTAAACAACTACACCGGAGTTTGTTCGTTTCTCGGTGCGAGCGAGAGTCCAACTCGCGAAAGGGGTCACGTTCTCGTCTAGAGAATCAAGAACATTGCCTGTTCCAATACGATCGTCACGAGTCTAAGAGAGTCCCCTCAAGTATTCGCTGTAGGTGTATACTTACACAACATAGCATATTTATATTCCACGTGTGCATCTATACGCACATACGTATACATATGCATATACATATAACATGTATAGCATGGATGTGGATGTACATACATACATACATACATGTACATGTATACCGTATACGTACATATAGCATATATCATACCGTAAATCATATATTGTATATATAATATCCTCTTTGGTTTTGTTCTCTGTATAAGTCTACTTTTAGTATGAAAATAATTTGAAGCGCGCCACGCGTTGTCGCACTCGTCCATCGGCGAGCCGGAGGCAAGAACGCACCGGAATTCGGCACGCCATTTTAGACCCGGTCACCGTCCAATAAACACTAGAACTGGAAGCCCCGTTCCCGCGACGTGAGAATCACCTTCTGATGGCCGGAAGTAGTAGTGAGATCAAGCTCACCAGAAGATGGAGGAGCAACCGAGCCCGGTGGCAGGTGGCCGGGCTCAGAGCGTCCACTGGTAAATCGCCTGGCGGCCTCATCGAAGCTGGACCATAATCCCTGTCGTAATCTGTAAGTAGATAAAACCATGCTACTTTTCGCACATCCAGCCCCGCGAGGAAACTACTCTTTACTACCCTGACGCTAGCGAAGGGCTTTAAAACTCTTATCGATGTGGCACGGCTGTTTAGCACTACAAGTTGCCGGCCACTTGCTATTTATGTATGTATGTATGTCCATTCGGCAAAAACGATCAACCGTTAAATTGCGGGATATCCGGAACAAATGAGGTTTGCAGCAATAGAGGTTGCCGGAAACTATGAATCGTTTTGCCTCATTTTTGGTTATCGTAGGTCCGTTGACCTCCTAGAAACCACTATTTCGATGGTACGTTTAGAGAAATACAGGTATCGCATATTTGGCCAAATACTGTGTAAAGGTCAAGTCTAGCGGAATGACGAAGGCATTGAATTTCGAGGAATTTTGAGGAATTTTGAGGAATTTTGAGCAATTCTAAAACTCACTGTCCTAATCAATTTCAAGATACGATCACGTTAGGTATCAGTGCTTAAAGCGGTATGTCCGCAGAACCACGTACGGTCCAAGTTTAAAGGAACGCCGTAACTCGCTCGAAGAAGAGAACTATAGCTAATTTAGCTTTCAGGGTAACCGAGTATCCGAGTGCCCAACCGCTTTGTAGCTGCGACCACGAGCACCGCCACCGCCAGCATGGGTTCTCAGCTCGTATTTTCCGGTTAAACTCTCCATCGTGCCCAAAGGCCAAAACCGATGCCCGCCAATGCTTAAGGATATCGGCAATGCGGAGATCGGTCAATGCACACACGCGCACACTTAGTGGAATTCGAAAATGCGAAACATAAATAGCGGCAAGGATTAGGGCCAATGTTCGGAAAGGAGTTTCTCGTAGTATTCGACATTTTTTCCGCGGCCTTTAACCGAACGCTTCGTACAGGCTGCTTCTTAACGATACGAGTCCCATCGCGATCCGCGGGTAATGGATAAGTCAATTTCATCTTCAACGAGTATTATCGAAAGACCTCTATACCCGTTAGTCAAATTTAACCGTCAAAGAACAAGTTGGAGAGATGAGACGAAATGAACTTGCAGGCGTAGCATTTTCTCAATTTCTCGATTTATCTTCCTAAATCTTGCCAAGTCAAGATCTATTTACCTTGAGGCAGTGAAACCCGGTGCACTTGGCAGAGCAAATAAATCGGGCGTTAAATATCATCCGATAATTATTATTTTCAACGAAGAAGAACGTGCGGATGGAGCACATTGATGGTATTGTGTATTCGGGACGTAGCAGCCACGATCCAATTCAATTTCGCCGCTCAATTGGATGGTCCGCCTGGGTCGTTTCAAGTTTTACGAATCGTCCAAAGTTAAATCAACATTGCCACCTGTGGCGCTAATATAAGCGCATAAATCCAGTAATGTTATGGGTATGCGTGTATCAATGACGAAGCGGCCGATACAAGGGGGTTATTCCGCTAAAGCAACAATTCCCGCTGCAGACGGTCCGTGTCGCTCTATTCTAACGAGTGAACGACAACATTGAATTATCCGCACGACAAAGCGATATCGTCACCAGGAGGAGAAGATGAGGGTGGGTGAACATAAAACCTAGGTCACGAAAAAGTTTCCTTATTACACGAGCAATCGGTAGAGACAGAGAGAATGAGAAAAAGGGTGAGGGTGAGGGTGAGGAAGAGAGAGAGAGCGAGAGCGTGCTCGTCGTCCCGAATGCACGACGCGGCGCCGCGCCGCGCCGCGTTTCTCAGAACCAGTTCGCCGGCAGCTTTGGCCCGTTCGTTGAAAAAGGACGTCGAAACCGCACGTCCGTTTGGAAAAAGTTATTCCCACCTACGACTAAAATCCACAGTACGTGACTTTCTGCATGGTCGGCGACAGACGAAGCGTTCTCGAACACTTTAACAACGTCTTTACCGGTTCACGACCGCACGCGGTCCCCACCGACTGACCGTAGCACACCTCTTGCCGCGCGCCTCTCACCGTGTCGGCTTCACACTCGATCGATCCAGATTACGGCGGTCGTGCTATTAATAAAAATAGTTGGCACGTCTCTAGCCCCCCAATGCAATTACTCCGTGCCAGGCGGAGACTGGCTCTCGCAGGACCGCGTTGGGAAATTGCCGGTCCTGGACTCGCTGCACTTGCGTTCTGACGCAGGAGAAAAGTCAATCAGTCGGCCGCCGCCGCGCCGCGCCGCACCGCGCCGCACCGCGCCGCGCCGGGCGAGGGAGATTGAAGGAGATTGCACGCGGCAGCGCGGAAGAGCAGCGCCTCCATGCCCGCACCCACGGGCGAGAACCAACACGACTTCTACCTGAGAAAAGGACACGGACGAACACGAACCAAGAAAGAAAATAGAGGAATTTGTCCTCGTCCTCCACTCGTTGCCCCTGTGTTTTCGCTATCGGGACCGGCCGATAGCCGCGGGTCAACCAAGCTCATTTTTCATTAATTGAAAGTAAACTCGGAAAAAGGAGAACCCGCCGGTTGCCCCGGGGCCCCGAGAATCTTGGAGCAAAGTCACCGGAAGCAAGTTTGCAACTTGGCCTGCACGAGGTTCCTGCTTGGGCAGAAACATTGCGTTACATCGAAACGCGCCGCGGGTAGTCGCCTGAAACCGACACTAGACTGACGTGCGCATTTTCACGAGAGCAAAAGCGCAAAAGCGCAAAAGCGCAAAAGCGCAAAAGCACTTTTCTCTCCCCTATACTGCCGACGCCACGGTTACGCTTCAGACGTTCATTTAGGCGCATAATCGATATTCCAAATTTTCGACCAACCGAGCATATTGGCTCCGGCGCTCATGTCTATTAATAAGGGATCGTGCGATACTCATAAAGTATATCGGTTCGGAAAAACAAACAGAGAACCTCGTGCCAATAATCGCTACACTCTTTGGCTAATTTATGGACCGACAAGCGAAACTATAACGAATCCCGTGCGGCGCGACGATGGAGCTTGTCCGGCGGACAGTTACTCACGCACGGCTCGAGAGATTCGTCAAGTTCCTCGCCCGGTGAATGGCCGGTATGTACACAGATGAAATTACAATAGCAGGGAAATTGTCCAACTGGATGAGCAACCCTAAAATCGTTGGGCGTCACTAGAGCGAGAGAGAAATCGAGAACGGTAGAGAGGAGAAAGGACAGAGGAAGAGAGAAACGCAGAGTAATTCGCTGCCGGATAACGTGGATCACCGAGCATTGCCAATTTAGTGGATTCACCTGAGAATCTCACCCCTTCTCCACCACGGACGTATGCCGTTGACGAGGTTTTAATTACGCTAATTACTCGAACGGCATGGCGGCCGGGCAGGCCATGCAGCCATGTATCGTCGCGTCGTGGGAAATGCCTGGGGTACGCGGAACGCGTTAAAATAGATATTTACTGACCTGGATCTCGCCATTCCTCGACCTCGTAGTCGATAGGTCGTTGCCGTAATTTCTTGTTACCGTTTCTACCTAGAATGCATTACACAAAGGCGATTTTACATGAAGCTTTACGGCAGGATGTCGTGGAAAGGACGAGCACGAAATGGATTTCCTTAGTCGACGGGGAAAACAGCGGGAATAAACAAATGTGGTTGGCCACGGTGAGTGGCGCTTTTGGTTTTCCTTTTGCTTTTGCTTTTGAATTAATGGTAGGTAGTCTGCCTAATTGCACACTCGCAGCTGCCACCAGTTTCGGCGACGTTACATTGTCGCCGTTTAGCAACCCTATTTTCTGACGGTCTCTGCCTTTAGGTCTTGCCTAACAATGTGGATCACGCACCTACATACATGTATGTATGTATGTATGTGACAGCGACATCGCGATCAAACTCGCTACGTACAGTGCGAGTGCAAAAGCAGACGGACAAAAGCACACACACCCTCACACACACACACTCTGGAAATGACAAACGAAAATTTAATTACCATTCTTCTTCATCGACGAGGTCACGTAATAGGGCGACGGTGTCGTTGATGTCGTCGATGGGGCTGGTATTTCTGTTCGAAAACAAGTTAATTTTGTATTCGACAGCGTAGAGAGTGGAGAACATCGTGGACGGCGATCCAAAAAAAAAGTCCCTTTCAAAGGTTTTTCTTGATTTATCAAGATTTGTCAAAAGAGCACTCTGCTGTTTCAACGCCACAATCAACGATTCCACAAGCTCTCGCCGAGTGAATTACGCACGAGAAACAAAATGAATAATTAGCGAGATTTCAGCTCAAAGGTATAAACTGGAATATTTCCAGATCGGTATTATATAATTGAATTAATCCAACAGGAACCTCGGCTCTCCGGGAGTTTACAAGTTATGAACGCTGAATATTTGCATTAAATTGCATGTAGTACATAAAAAAATAAAAGTACGTATTACGTTTTATCTTATAGTCTCATTTTTAGTCTAACTGTATTTTATTGCACTTTCTACTGCGATCCATCTATTTGCCACTCCATTAATCTTCGCAGATCGTAAACGATCCCGTCACCCCGCGTCACCTCACATCACCTCCCATCTCTGTTACGCCGCTGCAGCGAGCAGTGTGGCCCAGCCCCTCGTCCACCAATAAGTATATTTTCGAATTTAATCGGCAATTACGAATAAGGTTGAGAAAGGAGAAATCTCTTGACCTCGTCGTCTCTCGATCGATACCCATACAGAGGTAAAAGCCATCATGCAAAAGACTCAGAACGCTATTGGAAATCAATTATTTCTTCATTAGGACGGGCTCATCGTCTTTCAATAATTTATTACAACAGAAATTCATCTTCTCTGCAGTTTTTCCTATATTCACCACTTAACAACGCTATTCAGGTATGAATTTTACAATACGTAATGATATTAGAGCCGTCGTCCTAAACAATGTGATTGCTTTACCATTACATATGTACATAACGAAGAACTTTTGTTCCCAATCTAACTTAATGCTGACTGACAATGAGAGCTGGCTTTTATCTATACTGTCTATACTATTTCACTCTGACTTACCATCGAGCTTAATAACACCATCGGTGCCTCCCAAGGAATTTTGGGCAACACACTTGTACGAGCCAAAGTCCTTCGGTCCGACGTTCCTTATTTTTAACCTCATGTACTTGTTGTACCCACTGTCCGTGTAAACCGCTTCGAATTTATCACCTGCAACAAGAAACACTAATTGTCTGACGACGAATCGCTAACAGTTTACCTGTACATATTCTGCTCGAAAACGAAGCAGCGGCGTTAACAAAAATTCGTAGGAATGTACCGACATTCGCGTCAGACAGACGTTACGAGTCGTTATAAAAGTTTCACTCTTCGTTACCGTGGGCGTCTGTCCGTGTCCGATATAAGTGCTTGTCTTGCAACAATATAAATGTAATAATCGCATGCATCGACAACTCCATTCCCCATTTCGGTACATGTGGCTCCAAACGTAACCGTTTGGAAGGGTCAAATGGCATCGATTCATCACCAAAAGAACAAAAAAACAAATTGGCTCGAGCAAATTGGTAGCAGAACAAATTATGATGTTGCTAGTATGATTCTGCGCTGACAAAACAAAATTAAAACATTCAACTCAAAGATTCAAAAGTCAAAATGACAATGATCGTTATTGGGGTAGTTGCAAAAATTGACACATGACACATAAAAGCAAATTAATACTGATGAATGTTCCAGAGCTGCTCCATTAGAGCAAATGCAGACTACAAAACGAATACAATTCTTCTCAATTTGCAGGGACATTGAACGGAATGAGATTTTGGATAAACGTCGAACACAATTTTTACGCTAAAATGTGACTTAAAAGAACACGGGTAGAAATTTGCACAACAATATCAGCAGAAAAATGTGTGTTGAGAGAGAGAATTGAAAATAGTCTACGGCGAATATGGCGAATAAGTCTGCCTGGCATATACATATATCCCTTTGTTAGTCCCTGCCTTGACAGTTAATCGTCTTAAATTGTTGCGGCAAGGACGTGGTTAGTCGATACCCTATTCCCAGGAGGCAATTGATTTTAGTAAGCGGCCCCGTATAACGAAGCTTAAAATTACCGGAGACGATCATATCGCCGTTCTCGGTGGTCCAATAATTGATCGAGGTGGGATAAGCTTCGGTGTGGCATTCCAAGGTGACGTCTTGTCCGATATACGCTCCCTCTAATTGATTGGGTATCGAAAGCATCGGTGGAACTGTAACAGACAAGTACGCGACCGAACGATAAGCGATCTGTGTATCTTTCGGCCTTTGGGATAAGTAAACTCTCGCGAATAAGTGTAATAAACAGAGTGGGGTGAGTCTGTGAGCGATGAAGAAAAAAAGAGCTCCAAAGGATCGTTTCGCAGAATGATTGCGTTCACCGTTGCACCGCAGTCGGTTCCTATAACCATAACCCAAGGAACTTGTGGAACGCAAAGTTTCTCAAGGAATATTCTCAACATCTCGGAATTCCATTAGCCGAGAAATATTCGCTTTGAAAGTACAGATTGTAATTGATGGCGGATGTGCGTGCATTCGGTTTCCACCGATCGATGGAGATATTCCAGCTTTCCAATATCGTATGATAGTTCTGTCTTTTACCGGGCACCGTAAATCTCGATTTAGTGCCGGTGTGTGTACTTGCACCAATACCAGAGGGAGTAGTTTCCCTTGCTCATTGCGCCCGTTAGATATCCTTGGGAGTTGGCATAGTCGATGCATTGCAGATCCAGCGAGCGATCGATTATACCTACACGTATGCATGCATGTACATTATACATATAATTTTACCTTACCGATAACTCCCAGATTTCTACCTAATAACTCGAGCGCGCCTCGGCTCGCCAGTGCGTCATGCTCCCATTTATATGGGGCTATAAATATGAAGGGAAAAACTCAGTTAGGATTCGCGACGGCCATGCTGGGGCCGCAACAACTGATCTTCGAGGAATCAAACGCAGTGGCTATAGTGGTCAAGCTTTTGTATCGCTATCGATTAGCATCGAAACAACTCTCGAAGGAGCAGCCAAGCGATATTAAACGTTGGCCCTGCGTGACTGACTGCGTGAAAAAGGGCCGAAGGGTTGTAACCGAGATAGAGCGCACCCACAGCTCGGTTATGACCAGTGGCGAAAAAAAGCTGAAAACGGACGTTTGCAATGCGTGATCCTCCTACGGAATCAGCATCCCGGGGCGACGAGGCTCGAATTCCTGTGAGGATTATTAATATCCTCGGCTGGGGCGGCCGTTGCGCCCCGCCGTCGCGCCCCGCCGGAGACTAATGTGCCGGAAAAGACGCGTTTCGCAGCTGTGAACCCGCATTGGGTGGACATGCCAGTCCCGGTAGGGGATAACACTGCGCGGGGTTTGGGCGGGGATGCGCGGACGTACATCGAGCATATCTGGGTCAAGTGGCTGCCCGTAAATCTCCGGCTAAATGAGACGTTGAAAACCGACCTAATGCATTGTGCACCATCAGTGCGGTGGCAGACGAACAACCACTCTTTACCGAGCTGCTTCCGAACCGCATCCTCCTCTCTACTGCTCTCTACAGCACTGCTGGGCGACGCCACCGAAATTTCAGCGACTCCATTTCCCGATCGACTCGAAGAGCCTGTTATTTTTCCATGCTAGGCGTAGCCAGGAGTGCTTTCCGCACTATTCTGATCTCGCGGATATGCAATTGTTTCGCGTTTCCTCAAGAATCGACCGTCATAGCGGACCCTCATAGGTCATTAGCGCCCAACTGCGCAAGTGCGCCAGCGAAAAGTTGACATTTACCAATTTTTCCCCAACATTCTGTCAAATTACGCGCCTGACTTTCGTCTTCGTGCCAGGAACACTACCGCTCGGAGAAACGTTGATCGCATTTTTCGAAATATTCCTCTTGATTAGTGAGATGAATATTATACGTCAACTATCTTTAAAAGGTGCGCAAGTTGATGCGTGCCTGCCACGCAACGAATAGCGAGATTCCCACTTTTTATACGTGCTTCTATTTAAAACTGGCCCGAGCAAAAAAAGTTTTTCACTCAGAGCTACATACGCATATAATATTGGAACTGCAGAACGTCACGGAACTAGATATTCCATGGTAATATGCACGAACGGAAACGATACTGCATACATATTCGAACATTACGATGGAAGGGCACAATTATACAATGTGCATACAATGTACATATAAGGCAGCCTCCTCTCATGGAAAATACGTACATGTATGTATGTATGTATAAGAATTCGAACTCGTAAGTATGTACAATCACTGTTAATCCTTTGTCAGAAGGAAACAATGTCTTGGGCGTGTGCAATGTGCATCCGTAGCAGCGATCGAAACGATGCAGTGTACATAACCGATGAAATATTTCCATGCGTTTCCCGTAACCCGAGCTTACAATTAGATTTATGTAAGTCTTGTTAATTCCATCTATGTACTATCTACGTTCCATTGTAAGTTACTTACACTGCACACGAAGAGACACCCGCTGGCTAACCGATGGCGGGACGCCATTCGAAGCGATGCAGAGGTAAGCTCCCATATGCAATCGACTTATTTTCACAATGTGCATCACCTCGCCGTCCACGACATTTACTGGAACAGAAAATTAGTTGGTTTGAAATAATCTGGCTCCTACCCGCCAAGAGACGGGAGACTCTTGGGAGGAGGCGAGGGTAAATTAAGAAATAGCGGTTTCGCTTTGAGGGAAGCTTTAGCGACAACAGAGAGAGGGGATTCGCAAATGTACAATCTTCTGTGCGTTTGCGCATTTACGAGTTCCAAAAGTAATTTCTACGCAAACGTCGACATTGATTCAAAATCAAATAGGGGAACCGCGAATAAACCGTTTTGTTTTGCTCCCACCCTCTTTCCTTTTGCTCCCTTCGAAATACCGGGAAATCATTTTGCCTACCTTCCCGCGAAAAGTAATTATTCACGTAAGCGCTGATTGGTGCTTGTTTAAACTGCAGATCTATCTATCCGCTGTTCATTACTCTTCCGCCGCTTTCCAAATTTAAACGCACGATTTTATCAGGCTTTCGCACAGTCGATGTTCCGGCAAAGTTTAGAATTTGACTCCTTAATATATCTGCATCCACCGACCATTAATATCCGTCATCGGAGGTAATTACTTATTCCTTTCCTTTATATAATAGCCATTTGCTTTCGCGAACCGCGGCGAAACATATAATTTAATTACCCTGGACGATTCATCATTCACCAGCAGAGTTAAATAAACTTGGAAAGTTTCGCTTACGTTCCAACGTATCCTTACCCTGTGTTTTACATGTGCTGCTTGCAGTTCGACACGGTTACAATGAATAATATTCAGCTGGCGGTGTTTCATAGTTAGCAGGTTAGTGGAAATGCCTCCATGACTATGCATGCGATCGTCTCAAAAAACGATAAACGCCGATACATCAAGACACAGCATATAGGCACGGATATATTGATCTACATTCACAGGTATGTAGACACGGGCCGTAGTATTCGTGTGATTTTATACATTTTATAGATTTTAAAGATTCTTACAAGCGCCACCAATATCAACCCTGTCAGAGAAAATCATTTCAAATAATGTATACGTATGTATGAGAAAACATACAAGATTTAAAATTATGCTGGTTAAACTGACGATCGATGTTGTGCGGCTATTGCAAACCCTTGGAGCAACAGCCCGATATTAGTTCTTCCTATTACATATACTGTATTATAGTATTTTCGGGTGAATTCGGAATAAATACACGTTCACCTAACTTTCTAATCGCAATGCAATATTGAAGTATGCCTACTTCTATTATAACTACCAAACAAAACTGTTTCAGTTATTAGAAATATTGTAGTAACTCTCACGATCAGTCTTCCATTATTTTCAATTATTTTGCACGCGCGTCACTGTACCGACAGAATCGTGAAGAGCGATATGAATGAGTCGCAATCAATTTCCGCCACGATACAGTAACGTTTTACAAAGTAATTCGTTAGCCCCGAATAGAACAATACGCGTACCCATCAATCTTGCGAGATGAAGTATTCTGGTGGAGGCAAATGTCTCCGACGAAAGCTCTGAAACGTTGCAGAATCCACGTAACATACGTGTGCACGTGTATAGCTTTTAAGAGCAGGAATCGACGCGGAATTCGCCCGTGAAATTGCATCTGGGAATTCTAAGAACGCAGAAAACCGAAGTGCATTCTAATATTATTGTGCAGTTTAGAGCTGCAGAGCGCGCTTTGTGCGGAGATGTTAAAGGCCGAAACTGAATGTGCTAGGCTGGAAAACCGATTTGACGTTTTTCTCAATAAAGGTAAAAGTACCGTATAGTGATGTTCGATATTGTTGGAGAGGTGCCGCGGTACGTTGCAGCAACCTAAGATGTTACACCTTCAATGACACCGTTAAATGCACTGCACATTTACGCTCCCGTTCGCAATATGATATGCATGTCTAAAAACGCGCTTTTGTTAGTGAGTGGATGCTTGGCAAAGTACATGTGATGCATCTTACCTTCCACTCTTCCGATTTTTTTAACAAGAATGTATGGAATCTTTACTCAAAAATATCGACTAGAGTGACTAGACTGATCGGTAATAGCCAAATTTCATTTTGTTATTTTTTATGTTATTCTTCAGAGTCTTCTCGAGCTCGCTGCACGAACTTGGCTAGAATTCGAACGCTGCAAATTGTAATGAACGTAGCGTGGGCAGAGATAGAGGGCAAACGTACGAAAGTTCGGGATCCTCGCGTCAAGAGCGAAAGAAGCAAGCGCGAATCCTTGTTCGGCCTTGGTCAGCCGTTCCCGGCAAACCATACCACTAGCATGTCCATTGTTCCATAAACAATGTCGGATAGCAAGGGATTCCACACGGGAATCGCACTTTCGAGAGATTTTAATCAAATAGTACCGTAGATTTCGCACCGAAACTTTCCGTTTATCGGTTTAACGGAAACCTTTAAAACTTTCGGCTTAATGGAAACCGCAATATGGCATGGTCCGATGAATTCGGGCTCGAGATTTCCGCGAGCACTATGAATAAAGAAGTGCTTGACCAATCATTATTTTTGCATTAGTGCCCTCGCGCTGTATTTTACATTGCAATTTTCGAGCGGACTCTCGTCACGCGGATATCGTCGGGACGAGCTGATCGATCGGGATAGGCCATTATATTGGATAATGGTAGGCCGTTCATTTCAAAGTATAATCGCGCCGTCAAAGTGCGTAAGTGTTACTCCAAAATTCTCACGCGGCTTTTCGAACGTTTAAATTATCTCCGGCAAATAACATTCCCAGCCAAGACATTGCTTCGTATCATTCGTGATTCGTATGACAGACAAATTGAGAAATTTGCGCATGTTTAAAGTTTCAACATTGGTAGAACTGATAACTTGAGTGAGAGAGAGGAAAGGGGGCGGGAGGGGGGAGGGGGGAGGGGGGAGGGGGGGAGGTAGCATATCATTTTCCAGGGTACAGAGCTACTTTAAACAGTTTATGGGAGTATATTCGACTAGACAGCGCGTATCATACGCAGTGCCTTAAGTTTCTCCAAAACGCCTTGCAGACTGTTACGCGATACCCGAGTGTTCGTCAAGTCCTGTTCGTCAAGATGCTGATGCATCTCGGACTCTTTTATGGACAGTGATTATTGGGAAAATATAATTTACTAGTTGCAGAGCGACAATTAGTCGAATTAGCCGACAATGCGACGAGACTTTATTCGGTTCGTTAGGTCGTCGTCTTTTTCTTTCAATCAAAGACAGCTTGGCCGTAACTCGAGAGACATATCACAACCTACCTACATACTCGCACTTTGCATCGCATTCTGATGACTCCTTTCCAATTCCCGGTGAGCAGAAGAGAATAAACCCCCCGACCAACAGCTTATTGGAAGACGAAGTGGAGAGTCGACCGCCTATTTGGGAATTAGTACGTGATGTATTCCGCCCTATAAGCGGTAGGATGCTCGTCAATATTTCATTCCTCCTCCCTCGCTTCCGCAGTCCTCCCAAGTGCCCTTTTTCGCCTGCCATTATTACCGCGAGATAACCCGACTACATTCATTCTAGCTCGAAATCCTTCTAACAAGATTATTGCGGCAAATGTGTCTCCGAGGATCCGATCGAACCGGTAATACATATTATATTATGATAATTCGACGAGTTTCGCTCATTGACAGCATACCTACCACTGTTTGGAACCAATTATTATTATACATACATGCATATGTATCTGATATAATATAGATATGTATTTCAAGGAAGATCGTAGTTGTTGAGATATTGTCGGAAATACGGTATAATGCAGATCGAACTGTATGATGTAGGTGTTAATCACGAAATAACTAGAATGTTGTTTACGGTAACGTTAATTCGAATTAAATTTGGTGTGTCCGTGAAGCGTTGAGCTGTTTTGCGGATATCCGATATAAGCGATTACTTGCTGGAAACTAGAAACTGGAAACTGGAAACTGGAAACAGCTCACCTAGCTGGTGCCTAGCCCACGGAATTACATAGCAGCAAGCGAGAAATCCTCCTAGACAACGACAGCCAATACGAATAAGGAAGCAGTAAGAACGTTCATCGGATCGATCGAGATAGAACCGGCTTTCCTCTGTCTTCAAACGCGAAACTTACCGAGCAATATTGATTCCACGTGGAACACTGCCCAAGTCAGTGTTGAGTTCACCTTCAAAAGTGCAGAGGCACCTCAAACGCCAACGGCTCTGTACAGGTGGATCGATGCTGTTTTGATACCTAGATGGTGCTACAGTCGTGACCCCCCTTGGTAGATACGGTCTTTATTTTGACTGTCGTGACACGACTATTCGCCAGTCACGAGACTCGATGCAGTTGTCGGGGCAAACCTACCCTACCGAGCGGACTAGTAGGTCAAGCAATATTTCAATACTGCTACGAGTAATTGTATTGCAAGGCCATTTCGTTAGCTAATGAAACCATCCCGATAGTATTATAGCACAGTTCACGAAGAATAAGAGGAATCATGTAAAGAATGCAGCGGAAAATGATCTCTAACTACAGACTGCTCTTTGACTGGCCTTTGACGGCAAATAGGAGCCATGGTTTTCGCTCAATGCCCTTAATGGCGCATTATGTCGAGGTCTGCGCACACGAGGCGTCGTGCTCGAATTAGCGAGGTTCTCTTGTCAGCATAGAATCCCTGCTGAAATCGAAACCTCGTAGACACCAGGACACGCGATCAGAGAGCAGGGTGTGAGACAAGTGGCCATGGAGCCCGGAGGCCATGTGTACGCAGGTACTCGTGCGCGCCGTTCGTGTACACATCCAGGAACAGGTGGCCAGGATACGGCGCGCATCGATCCCCGAAAATCGCGTTGGTGCACGGTCAGGTGGGTAGCTCGGAACAGTCTCGTGTATCTCCTCGACTCCTCTGAATATCGAGTCTGGCTATTTGGACAGGGAGGTAGTGATGGCGGCGACGGAAAAGAACGCAGAGCGTTGCAGGTGCGAGCCAAGGGGCGATAGAGAACGGACGAGAAAGGAGAAAGGAGGAAGGAGGAAGAGAAAAGAGGAAGAAAAAGGGACAACTCGTATTGTATGTATAAAAAGAAGAAAACCAATCGTATTTTCCGGGCACGGAGTTCGCGAAACAGCTCCTACGAGGAGTGTCGACGGGCACACGTCTCTCGGCGCGGTACCCATCCACCCGTACACGGGCAAATAAACTTTATCCTGTGGCAAGGTAACGGACTTTGAGCGAAGCGGGTCGCGTCGCACCGCGCCACCCGGCGCCCTCTCTCCCAGTACCTCATTGTCAGTTTTGCGCACTTTTCCATCGTTATCCCGTGGTTTTCTCGCGCGCTGCAAGTTATATTCGCGTTTTATGGACAATTGCGTTAGGAACGAGTGGCAACGATTCGCTCATTTTGCGGGCTCGTCTTTTCGCGATATTTTTCTCAAACTCAAGTCCCGAATTTTCACTTTGTGTGCGTGCGCCCATTTTCTCATTCTCTTCGGCTTACTATTGGCTTTCTGGCCGATCGGCTTTGGCCTGCCAATGGCAACTGCAGACACAGCGGTCTTCTACCTCCAACGGAGACCAGCATCTCATGGTGAGCAATAGTTTGGCTAAATTCAATTTGGTTTCTCATTTCTCTTCGCAATTCTCTACCGGGCTCTCTGACTGGCGACCAAGCTAAGGTGAGCGCGCCTACATTTATACGACCAGAGATCGAATAGAAGTTGAGTGGAACGGGGAAGCGAACCCGATACCCACCCACACTTTCTTCGAGGGTGAAGGGTATCTGCAGGCTATCAAGCGGCAAGTAACGACGTTAGACCATCCCTTGAACCCCAGAGGCCAACATATCAGTTAGTACTGACCGTATATTTCGAGTGTTAGCCATATTCGCTGCTGCGATATTTCCTCCAATTACGCCAATAACCCGACGCCTTACCCTTCCCCTTCCCCTTCCCCTTCCCCTTCCCTTCATTCTATCACCCTCGCTCGCTCGCTCGCTATTTCTCGTACGCGCGCGCACACTTTCGAGCATTACAGAATTTCTAATTCTAATTGACCACTGACCAGTTATACACAAAAACATCTGATAAAGAGTGTAGGCTCATTGTCAGTAGGGTTTTTTCCACGGCACGAATGGCTTGAGGATATCGTTCAAACAGAATTCGAGTTATGCAAAATCGCTCAAGAAACAAAACGTTTTCATAAGCCGGCTATATTCGAGAATATCACCCTAGACTCCCGAGAGGGCCTAAGAGGTTTCTTTTCCCGAGACAAATCTTTACGCCAGTGACCTGGATATACATACTTAAGGTTGCTCGGTGTGCAATTCAATTGGAGAATCTTAATATTCTTATTTGAGGTCCGCACCCTAATGACATCAGATACTAGCTCTAATTTTCATTTGAATTTTAATCATACGAGTACTGTCGACACAGATTAGAGTTGAGCGGTTCTTTGAGCCGCTGTTGGAACGACGCGTTGGAAAGAATTATACTTGCAGCGATACAATCGGCGAATCATTCGAAAAAAGTTGAGAAATCGAGTACTCTTTCCCCCATATTACAACTACTCGACGCATCCATATTTATAAGTATCAGTTTAAGGGGACATATTAGATCGGGATGCGGGCTCCAGCGTGAACGCTTTCTGTAAGCGGACGGACCCGCCGAATATACCCCGAAAGCAATGAAAATTTAAATTAGCGCAGAAATTAAATCCGGCCTTTATCCGATATTGAGCAAATCCTCTGAAACCTGCAGACTGTCTGACGTCCTGCTTGGCCGTTCATCTTATAAAATGGGGAACAGAGAGACAGGGATAGTATAGGCGGACGAGACCCTCTCCATAATTAGTAATTAAGAAGGTAATTAGCATCGATCGAGACAACCCTGTTAAGATGGTTGTGTTCTTACGGTGTGTTGGTATTTTTAGCACTCCAGTATATCAAGAAGAATTCCAGCAAACAAATCGATCGATGCAGTCAGAACGCTAACCTCAATATCAAACTAAAATACTAAAACGTGCAACAGAAATCGATCGCGACACGAGTAAAATTGCCCACAGTTCGATACTTGAAAAAAATCACTCTCATCGTCAGTCCTCGCCGTAATGTTCGTTTTTAGTACAATAATCAATTTTGCATCGATTGCCTTGAACTGGCAATGGGTTAAAATGGTACTCGTCAGAGTAATATATACGCATTGGAATTTATGGAGCGCACGCAAAAATAGCTTCGAAATTATTTTTGCCGATATATTACCTGCTCGGCTGAGATAATTCAAAATCGCTTGATCCTTGAGTTTATTGCGAAAGGACGACACCTCGCGAGTTACATATTTGATTTTGGGCCGGAATCGTGAGCGAAGAGGAAGAGGGAGGAGGCTCTTCAACGAACCAGCAACGAGGGCATAGCGAGAAGAAGATCAACGAACGTAACAGAATCTATGTACCTACCAAGAAGGTGGTTGTTTCCGTTTCGGGCGAACGTTAGTAGGGAACAGAGAGCCAAAGTGAAGGCAAACTTGACGCAAGTTTGACACAGAAAAGGAAAGTCATTTTGGAGGTGCGCTTTTCCCATAAGGCTGGGAAAAGCGATACCGCAGGCAGGTAGAGCCGAGTAATGTATCTGTATACCGACGTCGAACTCGGAACTATCCGAAAACAGAAACTCCACCTCCGCATACATTACGTTTGAGTTTCGCGATATGCCGCGGGTACGTGGTGTCTCGGAATAATTAGGTTTTGACCGCGGGCTACTCCACCGTCGGAATTCAGGTGTTGGTCACGAAGGCCAGGAAGGCCAATAATTGATCATTAAAGTACTGCGCACTTGAGAACAATATTAAGTTATAACGCGCATCAGGGGTCGCCGCCGGCTCCGATCCAATTCTCGATAACACGGCACACCGCAAACAGAGTACATATGTATTATCGGGTATGTTGACTCAATCGGAATGGATTAGGCTCAATCAGAATTGTCTTTTCAAAGGGCAAAACGAACGAAACTTTCCGCCAGCTCGGCAGGAACATGACGAGTACCCACACGTCGCGATCCTTCCTCTTCCCGATCTTTCCTCTTCCAGGAACAGAAGCAATTTGGACTTTCAAATGAAACTGGCATGCGCGTGCACTCCAACACCCATTAAAGAGGACACTCCAACATCGTTTTTACTCGAGATAAAATTTTAATTGCAGTAATATCCGACTCGGCTGGAACCGGTATCACTTTTGGCGATAGAGCACGAGGAAAATTACGGGTTCGTCCATAACCGATACGCGGTGCCATGCCGCCGCGCCTTGTCGCCGCGCCTTGTCGTTGCGCCTTGTCGCTCATTGGTCATGGAATGGCGATGCAATCGCTCACATTGTCAGACGGAGGAATAGAGACAGAGAATAATACGTCTAACAAGAGTAAGATTCAACCTATAATAGGATATCCACCTGGCACAAAACTGCCCAGATCCATATTCCGCCATGTAGTCAACACTTAACCTTCCTCGCCGTTGTCAAGTCGTTTCGGATCGCGAACGGGACAAATAATTTGAAAAATTCACTTTTATTGTTAGTAATTTTTAGTTAGCAATCGCCTATAAAGATTCGCATCTCCTGAGCTTGACAATGAGTGTTGAACGGTGTCGAGCTGCGTGGTAATACATTTAAATCGTGCATTAAGTGTAACCATAAGTACATCCGGCTAGCGGCATCCTCGTTCATCGTTTACGCGAACCATGCATTAGCAAGCTGAGTGTTATCGACACAAGCTTCTTCCGGCAGGGCTATCAAAGTTATGATTATGCGAGGCATCGTTAAGCTGCGAAAATCATCGGCACCACCGCGCACCACCGCGCACCACCGCGCACCACGTCGCGCTGGTTCGCGCTGGTTCACTCATGAAAATCACGAGAAATTAATTGATCGAAGCTCACCGCGATCGCCATTATAATTTATGTCCTTGCCATCCTCCCGACGCCACATGACGTAAGGCTCCGGATACCCGGCAGCTTTGCACGTCAGCGTTACGTTCGATGCCTCCCGCACCACCATGTCAGTGCTGGTATCCTTCGAAATTATCGACGGTGGCACTGCAACAGATGCGGAATAGTCAAATTTAACAAATTTCGTTTTGTTCCAACAAACTAACAAACAGAGGCTTGATTCAGTCGCGTTATACAATAGTTTCGTTCGCATATGTGTAACCCTATCCACTGGCGAATCGCTAACTGATAAACTGATAAAACTCATTATTGACAAACTGTATGCAACGAGATTTGGCTTTATAACCGCGTTGGTTGTGGTTAATTAGATGTGATATCCGGTATGTCATTCGACGTAATCGACAGCATTAATTAACATGGTGCGCGGATTACAATTGCGTTGAACTTGAATTTGAATCAACACATTCCGCTACCCGTAGGCACCGTCGTTATACATTTACAAATAAATAGATAAGTAAGATAAAAAAATAAATAAATCAAGAGTATGGATGGATATCGGTGAAAATACATACTCACGACTTCCAAGTAGCCTTGCCGACTGCGCATCGGATCAGTGTTCACTTGACACATGTACCACCCACGATCGACCTCTTGGACTGTCTTTATATGAAGATACCATGAGCGGTGGTCGTTGTAGGATAGCGAAATCCGAGAATTCTGCGTAATCACGTTGTGGTGAATCGAAAGTATGGTTTGTGTGTCAACGCGCACCCAAGCGACCTGAAACAAATAAATCGGTACACGCAAAATATTAAATTGTCCTAAGCGTTTTGTTCTTTAACGAAATTCGTCTTTTCAATTGGACGCTACGCTGCGTAAGTGTACAACAGATCGTAGATCGAATCGCGTATCATCAGAATTGTATGCATTTTGGTAGAAGATATTTCGTCTACCGAGATTCATTGAAACGAGTACATTACTACATACATTACTATATCTAGTCTTCAATGCTAGCAGTTGTTATAAAACTTGGGTAGCCAAGTGACGAAACGATCCTCCAGGCATAAGGAGGTATAAGGAGGCTTAGAAACACCACCAACATTCGGTAGTCTACGATGCAAAGTGCTCGAGATCACTCTCGGGAATGCGAAACGCGTTGACACGCTCTGCCTCTACTTGCTAGTGGAAGAGGGTCGATGTAATCGCACGATGCAATAGGACAAATGCGTTCGGTATGTCTGGCGCCTACTCCTGGAGAATATCCAGAAGGATACGGAAGATTAGCGAGCCGCACTGCCAACCTTTTCTCTCCAAGTGCCAGATGTACACAAATGAGAACGCGCGCATAAAGTCACATCACTTTGACTGTGCGATGCGCGTTAAGATATTATTGCAATAATTTCATGTACAGTTGAAGAATATATTAATAATATTTCATCAAGATTATTAAGGGACTTGAATGAAGCGACTCGAATGGTCGATAAGTAAAAAAGCTAGCAAAGCATGGAATGGAGTTTACCTTGTAACCTTGGAGATTGTCCACCACGCAGGCCAACACAGCGTCTTTGCCAACACTGACGGTCACATTTTGGATCTCCTCTGCGAACGACGGCAAATCCGAATCTGCAAGCATAATATAACAATGTGAGATACAAAAGATACAGGTGGACAGTTGACGAAGGGCTCGCTCCAGACTACTTTCGGAGAGCCAACAACCCCAAGTAACGTAGAGGAGCGTGCCGGTGTAGGCGCACATCAAACTGAACCAGTGCCGGGTCTAAAAAGGACTATGGAAAAGGACTGCGAAAAAGGACTGCGAAAAAGGACTGCGAAAAAGGACTGCGAAAAAGGACTTTGTACGTCGACGGCGGGCGATTCCACGAAAGGCCGATGTGTAATACAAAAGGGTAAGGAGAACTGACAATGAGATTAAGAGAGATTTCATAGGTGCGTATGATATTTTTTCAGCCAGGACTTACTCCACTAATCACTTGTGTTACTCGGAATCTAGTAGCAAGCCGCAATAATATTAGGAATTTCTAAGTTTCGCCAGAAGAGAAGTGGAAATTTGCAGCTGCGAGTATTTCACAAGTGCAAATCCCACCCAAGACCGAGTTTGCGGTTGAATACAAATAACCCTAGAATATGTTAATGCGAACCAGGAATTATTGCGGGCTTCAATTATCCCAATCCAGAGTCTCCGGACCAAGATGCCACTGATGTTAATACGAATACGCGTATCTTAGAACAATGGACTGTCGGCAGAGATTGCAAGTTATTATCGTAAGAGCCGTATAACGAGTTCAGGTTTCAGCTGGTCTACTCTTAAAAGCTTTTACCTTCGTTAATGTCTTTACTATGTTCTGAGTACCTGAATTATTTATGGCCACAAAGAACCCATGGAGAACGAGAACGAGAACGAGAACGAGAACGAGAAAGAAAAGTGAAGGAGAAAGGAGAGCAAATAACCGAACAGTCGAGAAAAAGATATAGTACGGAACAAGATTTAAGACAAGTCTCGGTTTCGTTTAGCTCGGTTAAGAATGCGAGCACCCGCTAAACGCGGAAGGATATTAGTTGGCCTATCTGCCGTCTATTACACATTCTTTGCAACTTGTCGAAAAACCGGACCGTATTGTCGAGGGACTGTCGATCTACACAGAATCAGCCCTACAAGTTCACACCTCATTGTCAGTTCACATCACGACTGGAGCCGATATGGACGAACCTATTAGTTTCTGTATCGCGTAAATATTATCGGTAGCTTCTTTTCGGATTTGAAACCCGAAGGTGGTGTTGCTTGGTCGCTTATCTTTCCAGAGGGCACGATACTTGCGGCAAACGGTTTTACCCGAAATCAACAGGTTTTCCATTCTGCCGTGCACAATATGCGGCTTCCGAAATTCCAAATCGATAGTTGAATTGATCGAGCGAAGCGCGCATATGATGGTGGTGGTGCACTCGTTTCGAATGACACGGCATGCCGAGCTATGCCATACCGCGCTATACCTGATTCAGTTGAATTCAGTTGAATTCCATACGTTGAGCTCCCTAGTTAAGGGTGGCGCTTGGGCCCCATCTGATCCTGAGTAAACCGATTTGAATTTTCGCTGGACGAATTAAATGTACGCGAAATAAGGGGCCTGCGCCACTCTGAACCGCGCCGGGCCGCGTAGAGAGCAGAGCAGAATAGCGGCATCGTTACGTGCTATTATACCGGTGCAACGTAAACCGCAAAAATAATTTTAGCGCCGTAATCACGGCGAGCCACGTTACACTACGCCGCACCGCGCTTGACGCTCCACGCTTGGCGCCCCACGCTTGGCGCTCCGCGCTCGACGCTCCGCGCTCGACGCTCCACACCCTCTCTGTTTATTTACTCGAGTCGACGCGCACAATAAGAGTTGGAAATTCCCTTACGATTTGAATCAAATATTCCGCGCGCGTGGATGGGATTCATTTGCAGCTCGAGGCCTGTGGTATCCCATTAACCGTGGCCGACGAATATTCGGCAAACATTTGGTAGACACGAATTTGAAGGTCCTTTCTTAAAATCAAGCCCGAGTGAAAATCCGCAAAGAGCCACGCGTGCTCAGCCATGCATTCGCACACCTCGGTTAGCACGAACGGTTATTAGACGCAATTTTTTATGTGGATCACGAACTACTGCTCGATGACGAAGGAGATTTCATTGAATTTTATCCCGGCCCCACCAAATAAAAGGGACAGCCAGAGAATTGATAATTAATACTCGCCGTGGGTTGGCTTTCATCCGAGCACAATGCGCAGGCGATAATGAGAACGAGAACTCGCGGCAGCCGCCGGCCGGGATTGGTAAGCACGTACCGCGAAAGTCGTTATCAAGCTGATTAACAAGCTTTGATTAAGGAAAATCCGTGTACATGCATGCCGCGCGCAACGAGCTCGCAATGTGACACCACGCATCGGCACAGCGCCACGCCACGCCACACCACGCCACACCACGCCACACCACCCTACACCGTGCCACGTCGATGCTCTTCTAACGAGACGTACACAACGCGCTTCATACTCTATCCAGCTTACTTATTTCCAGCATAATAGTTCCTGGTTAATGAGCGTAAATTCCGACGGTTTCGTTCCCTTTGTGGGCAGGTTTCCTAAAGTTATGCGGAAACGATCACAAGCCATGCGAGCCGGTTTATCAAATGTCCAATTACAGACATGTTGGAAATTTCGAATTAAACGTATGCTGGCAAGTGACATGACAGATTTTCGATTCAAAACTGTCTCCAATAAGTCGAACATTTCAACGAATTTGGTACAAGTTTAACTTGCAGGTGTTACTTTATTGAGATGGGTTGCACAAGCCGATTTTGTACCCGTAAGGCTAAACGAAAAACATCGGTTTTCCATAAAGAAAATTACAAATAGTTCCGTAACGGAATAAATTACAGAACCCTTTTCCGTTAGCCATACTCACGCGAATATATTGCGCTTCATTTTCAAATGACAGCAGAATTCTTCTTTGATGTCCAAACTTCATTCCGCTGGAAATGTCCTCATATACATATGCTATCCGGGCAATCGCGACTCGCAGAACGTCAAGGATCCAGCGTCAAAGGCAGCCTTATTTTCTCATTAAAGAACGATTTAACGAGAAACAAAATTAAGGGTCGCGTTTCTTGTTGCGGAGGCAAGGGGTGGCAAGGCAACGTTGGCATTCGTGTTGGCGTTCGTGTTGGCGTTCGTGTTGGCGTTCGTGTTGGCGTTCGTGTTGGCGTTCCCGCTTCTGGTCGAGTCCCCGCGTTCTCTTAGCACACCTCATCAGCCTTAGCCGTGAGTGGAGGCTTCAAGAGGGTTTCCAGAGGAAAGTGCCGCTTGCGAGGTGATTCGATGGTTTCTCATTAGGTCTTTGTCTCACTTGACGGCTCCCAAAGTTTTTCCCGCAGGCACTGATACCTCTCACGCAGTGCTCGTTACTCTCCGTCGGGAAAACGCCTTGCTTCACCGCTCCACGCCGCCGCCGCTGCCGCCGCTGCCGCCGCGACTTCTCCTTAATTCGCAAAGCCCTCCTCCTTTACGTTCTTTTTCACGGAGCACATAAATTATTATCGACTAGATAAATTTTTATGCGTCTGCCTGCCTGCTCTGCGTTCTCGAAATAGTGCTACTAAAAATGGCTTCTCGGGAAAGCTTTTCATCTTCGCACGTTTGCATTATTTATAGTGACGTACGCGTGCATGTCCATGCATGGCGCGATGACATTATTTATTAGCTTGCCGTCACTGTAACTCCAATACTGCCGTCTTCAAAGCCGACGTTTTTACGCGGTAAAATCTCTTTCATCAATAGGTTCGGATGGTTTTGGAATCATGAGATTTTACTCCTCTTTTCTCTATACCGCATTCTATTGTTCAAAAATCTCCTACATTAGAAATATCCCGAAGAAACAATTACAAGAGCTGTACAATTTGTGCATCTCGAATAAACACTTAATAATTCAATTGAATAAGTCGACAAAGAATAATTCTAATGTGTCGTTTATTTTGCAATATTATATTCCCTGCAGTTATGGTACTTATACAATGCTGGTATATGAATTTGTGGTACTTGCAATAAAAATGACACGAAAGCAATAAGTTTGACGAAAAAAACATTTAACGCGTTCCGGTGGATAAGAAATCAGCAGCTGTGTACATTGTGCTCGGAATGCACATAACACTTTTATTATATAAATTACCATAAATTCCCTTAAAATCGCATTTTCAAGCTCCACCGAAGTTGTATGAAACTAGCAGACTCGCAGCCAACGCGCAGCCAACGCGCAGCCAACTCGCAGTCAACTCGCGGCCAACTTGCAAAACCACCTCAACAAAGCGGAGGGGAAGAACTTAATGGTAGAAGCAGCTCGTTTCCACCATTTCGATCAAACACGATCTCGCGAGAGATAATATTGCCAATTGTTCCTCGAGCCATTACGGTGAATGGCGAAGGAACTTTTGGTTCGCCCGACGAAATGAGCTACACTTGAAAAATGGTTAGCATCGCAAGATACTTAAGCAGCAGTATGGTTAGCTCAAGTTTCCTCGAGCGGAAATGACAAATTTCAGCGACCATCGAATTCAATGGTACCAGCTGCTTATGAGTTCCCTACACTTTCGCGGAATTATACTTCCGCCTGCAGTACTTCGGGCAGGATCAAGACCCGATTATGCGAGATTTCGTTGGATATTTATCAATTTCCAATTTTCAATCTCTTCCAAAACTGAAGGTACTGTCTAGTGAATCGGCAACTCCATCTTGTTACCGTGGAACGATAATTCCAAACGAACGAACCAACCAAGGGAATCTTGGAAATAATTCACGGTCGGCACTGCCATTGGCATTCACCGGAAGGCGAGCCGCGACATTCATACCTGCTACGAGCACGGTCGCAAAAGTTCCTTGCGGTGCGAAACTTTTAATCGCCTCATTTATTGCGTGTAACGAGATTCCCAATGGGAAAGATCAACGGGCGTTGTGCCATGGCTACGACGCACCACCGCTCGCGAGGGTTCATATTAAATGAAGTTAGGGTTTATTGGTTTATCCCAGTAAACGGAAAAGAACTTGGGCGAAACGTGCTCGATAATCCGTGTGGTGGGATTATTCCTACGCTGGCAGTGTTTCTTTCGAAGCACTCCTAGAAATCACGATGGAACTTTAACAAGTCGCCGCAATGTCGCGTGCACACGGCACCCCGACTAACTCCTTTGAAAAGAGTATAAAGTTTGCACGATCGGTAAGAAATTATACCGTGTCAATCCGTGCGCAGCCTTTCCGACAAATGTGTTTTCGGATTTAGTTGGCGCGGCACATTTAAAACCACGCCGCGCGGACGCGATGACCGAAGAGAGATTTGCGTGGCTACGAGCGCCGTATTAATTGTCCCGATAATTCCCCCATGCGGACAATTCTTATTGATGTTGCACATTAAAAAGGGCCTTTGCATAAATTCAACGGAAGAGGCGAGGCGTGGCGCGCTGTAGCACGACTCGCTGGAACCGAAATCTCGGCCATCCCGACAATACCGTATTTCAGGATCAAATTCGACGGAGATAAAATATATTCGGGTTCGCGCGAGCGGCGTGGCGCGGCGTGGCGCGGCGCACCGACGATAAATCAGACAATAAGTGAAAGCCCAACGGGCCGAGGGTGCCGAGATAAAAAGAAAATAGCGGCGAAGGTAAAGCGGTCTTCATTATTTTCAAAGTGCTCTTTGGGGGCGCTACGCGTCTAGCAGACCCAAACTCGTAGCTCGCGCTCTTCTCCATCGCGCCACTTTATGCCTTTACCTCAAAACGGAAGACGTAACACTCATACCACAAATCTGTACCCGCCAATAACTATAACTATAGTGCAATAGTGCTTTGTCTTGTGTTTTCGAGTCAATCGGGCCAATCAATTTTCTGCGATTCACCCTTGCACCCTTTCCCTCTACTTCCGTTGTGCCCATTTCCATGATAGCCAGGATTTCTCTTGCCATATTTGCCGATGTCTTGTACAATTTTTGTGATACCGTCACCACTACTCGCTACATTTACAATAATTTGCATCGGCAAATTATTTCTATAATAGGTTGACCCTGGAACGGGTCCGTCTCGAAAGGAGCGCAAGAATTTCCATTTGGAGGAGCTTACGGCAGGAGGCGCGGCAGGATAACGAAGAGGAAAAAAGCAAAGGTAGGAGGACCAGCAGTAAGCCAATCAGCGCGGACAACCGCCGAAGCCGGAAAGTTTTGCATGAAATTAACGTTGGAAAAATGACTGCTATTACCGGCTGTTCCGTGCAAGCCGAGGATCGCTCGAACGGAAGCATTGGTGGGTTGGAGCTCCGGCTGAGCCGAGCTACGGCTGAGCCCCGGGTTGGGGCCGCCGTCAAGGACCACCAATGGGGGTGTTAAGAGGTTGGCCGGTTGTAATTATAAGTGTGGCCGTAACTAATTTAATTTTACCCATCTGGTAGCGTTTTGCACACGGAATGGATTCGGAAGGAGGAGGGGCAGAGCGAACCACGATCCGACGTGTCGCATCGCGCCAAAAAGGAGAAGGAGCGCTTTAAACTTTAGACTACTTTAGAGTTTAGAGCAACGACAAAGGAAACGGGGAGGGTATGTTCTCTACCGCAGAAGTAACAGGACTCGTCACTTTAGCCACTGAGTAAATAAGTGTCATTTAAATGCGATATCCAGGCAGATTCGCAGGAGGAGCCGTGAGGTTCGAGGGACCCGGAATCCGATACGTACTAACCCGCTGGGCGCCGATACACCGCTCTTTACTTAACGTTTACTAACTATTCACCGCTTGCTCGAGTGGCGCGGCTGCTATTTCCACGAATTTCCTATCGCACTGTTCAATCGCCTCCACGACACCGAATTCTGCCGGAATTCGCCTAGCGGGATGGCGCTACTGTCGATACGAGTTATTTATTCACGTGGTATTTTTTTCAAAATGGAAACACCGTTTGCCTTTTATTCTGCCGAAAAGGGAAAACTTGCCGGCGCGAAAAGCAATTTGCCGATTATAAGAGGGAACAGGGTCCTCGGTGGTTTTCCGAAAGAATCCTACGTATCGCTCTCATTGCACTCTCATTGCACTCTCATTGCACTCTCATTGCACTCTCATTGCATTGTCAGTGAATCAGAATTCGTATTGATCCGGTAGCTTCAATTTTTTCTTCGTCCTATCATCTGCATAAACTATACATAATTTATAATTTGCCTTTGAGAAAATTGAGAAAATCGAGAAAATCGCAAAGCTGTGACGCGGCGGCCGCAGAGACTGTTTTGTTTCGCTCTTTGGAATATCGCCTCACGGGTTCATTCATATTCATGACGGCAGTCGAGTGCTTCGTCTCTAAAATGCGACTTACCACGATCGTGTCAGTTGCTTTGAGATCCAAGCACGATCTACCTACACTCACATCAGGCTAATTCTCTCCCTTATCCCTTTATCGCCCTCTTTCCTAACCTTTGATTTTGCACCGCAATGTAGGTTCTTCGAGCATCTCCACTGACAATGGGATACTCTGCCCGATACATAGTTGATTCTCACCCGACAATGAGCCTCTAACCAAATGTCTGCCAAGATAGTCCCACTCGACTTACGTCCGTGCGATCGAGATAATCCCAAGCAGCTTGTTACGACGTACATAAATCTCTAGAAGCTCGAAACACAAGGCAATTGTTGTTTCGATTTTCCGACAAAACTATTCGACAAATCTATTCGACAAATCTATTCGGTCAGTGCTCGCCAGTTATAATGCCAATTATCATGCTTTGGGATCGAATTGCTTTATTCATTCTACTCTCTGACCCTCATCAGGTCACGACGGGCAGGTTCAGCAGCACCACGGGAATGACAACCGGTTTATTCCTGTAAATTACGAGCTAGAAATTATTCAGATCTCGTGATTTAGTTACCGATGTGATTGCCACCCGCACGTCGTGCCGGAGAATATTGCTGTAAGACGAGCGAAGGCCTTAGAATAATACTGGCTTCCAGTCTTATCGAACCTCCCCGTCTTTCCCCGGAATTCTGATTGTTGCGAACTTTCGCCTGATTAGCTCATCCGAGGATTATGAATATCGCATTGCCCATTTCGGCTGCAGTAGCACACAATAACTTACGCGCGGCTATATAATTGGCCCTTGGCAGTCGCGGATCTTAATTAGAACATTTTTTTAACGCCGAGAGAGAGAGAGCGAAAAAGTTTTTGCTCTGGGATTTTACAGCTGGAGCCACCGGCAGGATCGATGGCCCGTGTAAAATGTTCCTTAACCCCTTGCGATTCACGGCTGAAGATAAATGTCTCTGCCGCAACAACATTTTTTCCCGACGTTTTCGCTTTCCAGCATCAAAGGTATCGGCCGGCCGGATAAAAACAGAAAATTGCGCAGAGTTAGAAATGGACGATAAACTAGTCTCCACTTCGTGCCACTCGAAAAATCCTCTCTTTCTCTCCCGCTTTCACTCTTCTTATCGCTCCCCGCGCATCAATCAGTGCATGGACCAATAAAGTTTACGTATGCTTTTCGAGAAATCGCCATTGCAGAAAGTTTGTTTTCAAATTCAATCTGTATTCGAAGATCAACCATTGGTGTTAAACTGTTGAACAACTTTGAATGTTACTCACCAGACCACGACAATTAACCACCATGATTTCAACCATTTTAGAACTTTTTCATTTCGACTCAAAATTAAAAAGAATCTCGGAGAATTTATGCAAAAATCGGCTTTTGCTAGCTTGAACGAGTCTTATGAATATTGATAGTTACGCTGCAAATACTGCTGAAATTCGACAAATGCAATCTTTCAAAGTGGATTTTGTGATCAGTGCCAAGAAGCGTTATATGATACATGTGCCGATCGAAATTCATAACGGATATCCCGACTGGTAGAATGAAAATGAATCGTAAATATTACAAAAGCAAAACAAGTCAAATTTTTTTGATCCCGACGGAATTTTTATTCCCTCGAGGGAAAATATGGGCCACCTGGGCCATTCGAGCTCCCAGGAAGGGGAGAGAGAAAGGGAAGGTCCCTTTCATCAGCACCCAAATTATTTTTGTGTCGGTACATTTCTATAATTAGTATATCGCTCGAAACACGCATAATTATCCGGCACAGCAATAAATTACAATAGAATCACAATCTCTCTCTCTCTCTCTCTCCCTAACCCAACGAAAAGGATTTCCAGGCAGAGTTCGCGCAATGCAGCGCAATCCATGGAATTCACTCGAGAATCAACCCCAAGCCCATTATCAGAGGAGCAGGAGGGTCGGAAGAAAATGTCGGATTTGCGCGGAATATACGAGTTCTTCCCAGCAGAGCTGCTGAACGGAATTGCTCATATCGTAAGATTTCTCGTGCACCAATGCCGCTGATTAGTTGCGTGGCACTGCTCGAGGGTGAGCCGCGAACAAAGATGGATAGAGAAAGCGAGAAAGAAAAGAATAAAGAAAGGGAGGTAGAAAAAAACGGATACCTTCGGAATGGGCGCTCTCAAGGAGGAGAAACCAAGAAAAGTGGAAGACTGTCGGGAGACAAAGTGAACGAGAGAGAGAGAGAGAGAGAGAGAGATAGAGGGTATGGGAAGGAGACGATGCCTTGTACGTGGATGGGGTGCCTCCCCTGGCATTGTAACGAAACGGTTGACGTATGTACATATATGTACGTCGAATATATCCGTGGGCCGATATCTCGGATTCGTGACGTGAAAGCCAGCTCAGACGCGACTTTTGAATCACGGAGTCGGCGTTATTGATCGGAAGCGAGCAGCCAAATAAAGGGAGCACTTAGGGAATCATCGCATGCCGAAAGTCCTTGGTGCCGGCTTACAGGTGGAGGCGCTGCTACCGACGCCAACGAGACTCTAACACCGCTTCACTCCTATCGCTAGCTAATCCAACCAACCACCTTCTTCTTCGCCATACGCGATATACGCACACACACAGCCGCCAATCACGTGGAACAAAAAGCTGACGGCATTCGGGCAAGGCCGCGCGGATCGAGTCAGACGAAAATACTGGTGAGCCGGCGCGCGAGCTACCACCACTGCACCGCACTGCCTCCAATGTGGCTACCGTAGGTATCTACAAGAAGGATGATCCAACAACATCAGCATCGATTCTACTGCATTACCCTTCTAGTCTCGACACTACGCTTCCTTCGCTTCTCCTACTTTCATTCGCTCTTTCTCTACATTGGCCATTGTGCCGATAGCTGGTCGACTCTGGCTTCCCCGATATTTTCATTAGAAATAACTTCCATGAGTACTCTTACTTTGCACGACATCAATTTTAATATTCCTCGAATGTAAACGTGTTCATACTGTTTGACTATTAAGTCGGAGGCTGTGGAACGAAGAAATATTTGCTCGATATTCGAGCACATCTCGGTTCATGTCAAAGTTGAGCGCGAGGAAATTAGTGTTTGCGATGAGCTCAGCGAAATGAGAACTTGCGGGGCTTTTTCCATCGTGCTCGGCAATATTCTACGTTATAAATTTATATGGTTGGAAAATGCCTTTTATTTCATCAAAATCGTCAGTGACGAAGAAACAAACACAGGGGACCGTGTCGAGCTGTTCCTTATTTAGGAAATTTAGGGCAACTGTCAAATTCCTGATGAAATCCTTCTAGACACCATGCATGGCATGTATCTACAGTCTACTACGGTCCGTATTAAAAGAATGATTACTGTGGAATATTTGTAAGCAAAAAATTGTGCATGCGGTAGATTTTAATCTTCGTAGAAGGTTTTAGTTAAAGCAGTGTATCGCAGTAAATATCATGTGAAACGTAAATGCACGCGAACGCACGAAAATCCATCGAGAGTTAAGGCTTTCAAAAGATTTCTGCAACGTTATTTCATTTCTTCGTACAATTAGATTAAGAGAGATTTTCTGTTGGGCAGAATTTTATTATCGGCATTGAACACAGTTGGAAGAAAGTGCATTACGCGCTTCACAGGTTAAAACGTTGGATTTTCTTTTCCTCTACCGATACAAAATTTTGACTTTTCAAATATACCGATATTATCTGTTTCGGAGCCACTCGAAGGAAATAGGTGAAAAAAATCAAGGCGGCTCTATTAACAATAAGTGAATTTCGTCATTGAAACTAATACAATAATAACGATGAAATTTCTCAAATTGTGCAGTAAGAAGAACGCTACCCGAAAACTTTGCCACTTACTTAGAATGCAGACTATTCCGTGACATAAAGAAAACCCTCAAGCAATTCCCGGGAAACCTTTTGTTCAAAGAATACGCGAGTCTGCCAGTAAATGTGGTCGTTAAATTTCTTTGTGCCACGGGTTGTAAAAGGAATGGAAAGCGGTAACTCGAATCTTGGCAACGGCGTGCGTACATTAGATCGTATATTCCCAGTGGCATCGCTAATGTAGAAATCCGGCGCTTATGTGACAAGAACGGCACTTGGCTCGGACCTGTCCCGTCCGATACTGTTTATCTAACGGGAATTTATCTGACCAATGGCTCCAATTTGTTTAACACGTTGCGAAGCGATAAACAATCGCGGCGTTTTTTTCTATCATCGAACGTGATCACTAAACTAGTTAAAGACAGTAGTGTGTGTGTGGGGGGGGGGGGGGGGGGAGGTATGCGTTCCAGTACCAGCAAGCCGAGTGCAGCAATAATAGACGGTAATTGGATTCGCTAATGGACCCTAAAGTCCAGTTGCCATTGTCCTCCTTCAATGTAAGTTACTTTTCGTGTCGAGCGCCATAAAACAATCGGCCTCGCGTTATGCTCGAAATTTGGCCGCTTTCACGCAAAATGGATGAGGCACTGGAAAAACTGAGGAAGAATCGCAACGTGCTTAAAGTTATTTTACAATCGAGTCCGTGGCGGATGCGACGCGAAATGGTCCATTTCGCTAGCAGCCCCTGCCGGTCCATATACATGTATATGTACATACATGTATACGCTCGTTAACGCAATGCGAACACGCGGCCGTTTTCTACTTTATTCCGGCTTTTAACCCAGCTAGCACCAATAACGTCCATAATGCGCGATCCTGCTTGACGCTTTAACGCGCAAGACTAATACCCGACATCGACTACTGTCTTCCAGTAGTCCCAGTTTCTTACTGCTGCAACCACTGGTCTATTACTCTAATCGTCTAATCGGTATCTTCCTTCTACAAAAATTCTTAATCATGTGGCAATTATACTATTGTATTATTCAAAAGTAAATACCCTGTGTAAAGTTTTACGCGGACATTAATTAGGTTCAAATTCATTCGAAATTTCCAACGAGAGATATTCAACCGAATTACACAATACAATTATTATACAATAGCAAAGACACCGTTATTCGTGTCCTGCCTACAGCGGAGATACTCGACTGTGGAGAACGAATGGTTCATTTAAATTTGGGCCAAGTCATCTCAGCAGTCGATGCCAGAAAAATGCCGAAAACAAAATTTTGATTCTTTTGGCAATTGGTGCTTTGCAATACATTCTCTTTACTACTGCGGCATGTATAAATGCTCTTAGAAGTATTGTGTTCTCTGTAAATGTACTGTGAAATGTACTCTTTGCAAAATCATATACAATTTCCGTTTACCACATGTCTCTTTAATCCTAAAGTGGCTGGACTTAATGTTTGGCATAACCCCCTAACCTTTTAGTCGTTACCTTGGGACAACTGACAATGAGGTGAATTGAAACTTTGCGTATTTGCGTGTTTCTTGATTTATTTTTCCACGTAGAGTACGAGCATCCGTAGTGATCTCGCGCTCAAAATAAAAATGAAAATCGTCTAAAATACTCACTGTTATTGTAGCCGTCCGATATGGTTGCATCCTGGGCGCTGTGGTGGTGGCTCGCAGTTTGCCGTAGTACATCCAAATTCCTCGTCTGCCGTCCTGAAAAAACAAGCACCAAATGGGTGGAAAATGAAGGAGGAATTCGAGGTTAATCGCAACTGTGAATATAATATAAACTTGCTTGTTGTGTATTTAATGCTCAATCTGTGTGGTCATGGCCACTCGTGCCAATATTTTCAAGCCTTGGCCCAGCTTTTGTAAAATCGTTATTTCGATATACGACTCTTGATGAAGCTAATGCAATACTCGCCTGTATGGTTTTAGGTTTGATCTCGTATGTATGTGTTATCGTGTAAGTATGTGTTATCTAGAAAACGTGGTGATTTTTTCTAGCAAATTTAAAACTAATTTTATGCTACAGTGGAATTATAACCAAAGCTTTGCAAAGTATTGAACTTAAGAAATATGATATGTTCCTATATATCTATATGTTTTCCATTTAGGTAAACTAATGTACTCAACTAATGGAAAATTGCACTGGGTGTCATACCGTGTGATACGGTGTAGTATGGCAGCGATTTAAACAGGAAAAGAGTTAAATCATACGGTTCCAGATTGCAGACGGCCGCCTCCGTGAAGTGTGAAATTTCGCCGGTGCTTAAGGGTTGCCCTCTCGTGCTTTCGCTATATCAGCGTTCAGCTATCGATGCACAGGCGTGCACAGGCGTACACAAGCGTACACACAGACGGTAATATCGGGCTCGATATTCAATGTTCTACAGAACCGGCCAGCATACCTCGATGGAGGAAGTTGTCGGAGGCTTTTACTCACAATGAGTTTCTCTCTCTCTCCAATTGAATTCCGGATGCGCGCTTTGGCCAGTTTTTGTTGCGCCCACCGCCACGTGAATCGCGTGAGATTGACAGACCGATATCCGCTTAAACACCTTAAGCGGCTTGAACGATAGCACGCGGAGTTTGTCAACCGTTAGCATTATAAATATGTGTACCATCCGTTAGACGCAGAGACTGGCGAAAGAAGAGAACACGATAGCACTCTTCTCGAATGGAACGCGTTCGTTTGCAGCGACTAACAATCGGTTGACTATTCGGACTTGCAGATTCTCGATGCGAATCTTTGTCATAAGCTTAACCTAGATGCAGCATTCCAATTCCGGATGACTGAAGGAAATGAATCTGAGAAACTTGAAAGATGTAAACACAGTTTCAAATCTATGTAGAAGAAGATGGGACACCTAACGAGGTTATTTAATAAAATCGGTACAGATCGGTCGATATATCGATAATATAATCATATTAGTCCAGAACTTCTATGTTCCGATGAAGAAGTAGGAAGAAAGTAGGAAAAAAGTAGGAAAAAAGTAGGAAAAAAGTAGGAAAAAAGTAGGAAAGAAGTAAGAAAGAAGTGGGTTTGCCCGAGTTTGTTCGTGCCTGCGTACTACGATACACAATGCCGTTCCGCTTAGCTTCGTTAGCGGCGAACTGACTGACCAAACTTTTGTCGGAATTTGAGAATTGGAATTTGAAATCTTAACCGGGAAGGAGGGCAGGAATTCGACAATAACATTGTGTTTCCCTATCTCGACTCGTTCTATATTTTTGCGGCGGCCTTTGTGTTCCACTGCGCGCTTTCAAATTTTCAGCTACGCCCGGACTTGGGTAACTGGATTCTATTGGTTGCCGCGAGTCGGCATACTCTTAAGAAAGGTTTCATTGTTGGAATTCGAATACGAACTATTCCGCCACCCTACCTCATCGTACCCTCCCCTGTATTGCTTTCTCTTTCCTCCTAACCACTCACGGAATTGCGCAAGTCGTTTTCTTTGGCGGACCGCTATTCTCGCTCGGCTACGTTTATTTAGGACATGGCCTCATCACGAAACGATAATATCACGCCAAACCAGAGTCCGATTAAAAGAGCAATCTCGACTGTGACTGATGTTGTACCCAATCGGGCGACAGCTTTCCGGACCCTTGGCATCAGTTCTCTTTCATTCCGATAGATAGCCTCCCCGCACCAACCTTATTGGCCCTTCTGCGAAGATCATCCTAGCCATTCCCAATCGTCAGATTTATTTCGACGACCGATCATATTCTCCGTTACGGATCGCGGATCTTAATAAAAATCTCCACTTTTATATTTCCACCCAACGAAATGTTGTAATTTTGTAATTACTGTGACTATTACGTTTCAAAGAAAGTAAGCGACTTTGTAAGGGACAAAAATTGGAACCGCAGAGGGTATGCGTTATGTATACGTTATCCTCATAAACATTCATAATGAAAGCTTTCGAAAAGTCGTGGATATTCAAGTTTGACTCGAACAAACCTTTCGTTTGTGATTTGAAACGGTCAATAATAATACGTAGGCCACTAGCTTCGAGTCGATAAAGTTACCACGGTTTGACATTACGAAAGCAAGATCCAATAAGACCAAGACACTGTCAACGGCTGAAGGCGGCTGTCATCCCGTATAATATTTATTACAGAGGCTTGTGTCAGACGGCACCCGAATCGATTTGTCTTTACTCGCGAATTCGTATCGGGAGGTCAAGCTGTCAAGAACTATTTATCAACGGAATGGAAGAACGAAAGGGGACACTGTAAAAAAGAAAGAAAACCCGTACGAAGAGTGATGACGCACTCGAATGTTACGTGCTTCACGTTCAATTATTATTACATCTCTAAGTAAGTTTGTTCTTCCTCGCTGTGGCAGGACACGGGAAATACAATCAATAGCAGCAGGTGTTGCTGATACATAAATATGTATAAAATAATTATATTGCCTCACAGTTCAAAATCTCATTCCACACTTGGAACGTTAGAATGTCGCTCCCTACTCATTGCGCTTGCTCATATCTCACATTATACTAGATGCGAATATCTGCAGAGAGGAAGAACGTTCAAGTGGCAATGAACGGAATTTCAGGATGATCTTTTATGGGGCTCCCACGGCGGGCAGTTATCGCGTTATCAGGCGTCTTCGGGCAACAGCGTTAAAACAAATATGTACAGACCAATCGGAGCCATCGCCCGTTCGGGCTAATTCCAGCACATTGGTTATTCACTTTGTGCCGTTGAAAATGGTCACAGCCGCATGTAAATTCTCCGGGGAGCGACACTCTCCGAGCAGCAGTAGAAACTTGTGTGGCAGAAGGTGCGCAACGTCTAATATGTACAGCTTTGCGCACCCAGAGGAGTGTTTCAACCAAGATTCCAAGATGCTTTGTTCCGATCTGTCGCAACTGTTCCGATAGGCTCCTTAATTAATTCGATCAACGTAGTCGTTCGTAGCAGTCGAGAATTAAAGAGCGAGAAAACAGATGGCAGCATAGATCTCCTATACATACACGTATTATACATGTATTTCCCACAATTCCTACATCCTGTAGTAGCCTGGAGTATTTTGCAGTATGGCGAGCGACACTAAATGGAAGGAGGATGAAAAGGGAGGATGCGGTATCGATTTTTTATCCATCCCTGGAAGTCGCGGATAAACACGCAAGGGGCTAAATAGCGAGCACTTCGTAGGCGAGTAATCCGGTAAAGGTCGCGAAAAACTCGAGAAACACGTAGATACGCGGTTACGGCACGCCTCTTCAAGACCGTCGGAGAGTATTTTTATTTAAACGGCTTCCTTTTGGCTCGGCCATTTAATTAATGTACTTGTAGGAGATTCTACGTAAGCTCCGGGGAACCCACAGGATGGCAGAAACTAAAAAAGTTGAATTCCGCCCACTTGAAACTCGTAATATTCCAGCCATTCCATGGCGAGTGAACTTCTGCCTCGTTGCATTTTTGTCTGCTGCGTCAAAGGTGCCGCGCGGTATTCTGACAGTTCTCAATTCTTCGAATTTAATTAATATCCCTCGGTCGTACGAGGCACAAAGATATGCACGGACTCGAGAGACTCGAGATATTACGAAACTCGCGGAGGCATAAATTTAATTTTACGCTCAACAGTGTTAATCCCTTGCTCTTTATACATCGAGTCTTCTTAACAGGGGCAGGCCTCGCCGCGTTGGGATGATGGCGCGGGCGTACGACGAGAAGTCTGAGAGACTCGCCAAATAAAAGAAGCTACTTCGAACCAGGCGCAACGTTAAAAACTGGCAAAATTGGATCCCCCATCTCTATCCCCTCATTCGTGGCCGCGCGCAACTGGCAATTCCACGCCAAATTAGCCGGCGCGCCACGATAAAAGTGTGAGAACCCTGCAGTGGCTAGTCGCCGCGACACGACGCGACACGACGCGACACGACGCGACGCGACGCGACGCGACGCAACGCAACGCAACGCAACGCAACGCAGCCCCCCTCGTTTCGTCGCACTACCGCACCATGTATCCTACCATCAACATTGTCGGGCAATCACCGGCCCGGACACCAGTCGCATTTTCTTTTCCTTCATTTTTTCCTTCCTTTCCAGTGACTTTTTTCAGTACGGTAAATAAAATATGGATCAAAGTAACCGGGTTACTTGACGGTGCAAGCCAGCTCCGAGCGGCAGCGACTCCGAGTTTTCCAAGTTCGCGGTGAAGTGACACGCATTCGGGGAACCGTGTTTGCGCGTTGCAAGCGGCAGGAGAGGAGAGTTGAGTTTCTCGAGTTTGAGCGTGCCCTCTTATCCCGGACACGTAACAAGTGCGCACCCACTAAATCTGCCTCCCTTACGGTTGACGTCTTAAGCGCAAACTCGGTCCATGTACATACGCGTATATGCGAGGCCGTTTGTAGTTGTTGCATTAAAAAGTCAACTTGTCTCGCGGCCCACGATAAATTTCGAAAGACGGTAGTAACATTACGTACGTACAATACGAATACATATACATATAGTCTTTCGCTAACGAGAGATCCGATGAACCGATGATTCATGGAAACTCGTAAATCAGCTTGACTGCGGTATTCTTGCCGGTATAATTACAGTCTTACAGAGTGATTTATGGATTAATATCATCCGACATAATATAATAAAACGGCGAATTCAACTGCGTTGAACCGTAAAGGTTGTTGCTTTCGCATCCTACTTTTATCCCGTGAGATTTACGGACACACGAGGAGAGGACTTCCCAAGCAGACACGTTTATCGCTCCTTCAGACCGGAAGCCCTCATGCAAATAATTCCTGACTTAACGCGACACGTTCGCAGGTACTGCAGCTGATCTCACAATCAGTCGACAATGCGACAATCTCGCATTATTTCGCGTCCACGACGCTGCATCCATTTCGGGAGGTGTTTCTGTCAGGGTGGCCAAAACTGCTGGTTGTCGCGAATTCACCATGGTCCAATGATACATCCGGATTTCTGTATCGTTCCATCTGCCAGATAATTGGATGGAGCGGGATATTCGTATTGGCAAGTGCTAAATGCAGCCACGGTGCGGTGTAGCTACAGGGCAGACTGCTCAGCAAGCACACATAGAATTTGGGGATACGCGAAACGCAATATGCGATACGCGATACGCGATACGCGATACGCGATACGCGATACGCGATACGCATTACGCTTATTCTAAGCCCTGTGTCACGTTCGCAAAAAGTGATCAGTCTAAAAACTCTGTTAAATCCATATTGGATGTAAATCGATTCGGTTTCGTGTCGTGCAAACAGGGAGCACCCGTGCAAAAACCTAGAAAAAAATCCCTGGTTTCAGCGACAGCTATCCGTCTCTGTTAGAAAGGGATTCGCTTCGATATCGACGCATACATCACACACGTGATCGATGATAGCGATTGCAGCGGGCGGCTGCAGCCAGTTGTTTCATGCGCGGATTGAGAGAGGAACATTGTTTCGGCTTAAAGATAACGCTTTGTTTCCGGTACTGCTCCAGAAACACAATGCGCGCGTGCAAAAATCGAGTAACGCACATAAAACTGCAGATAACCGCTCGTGGCCGGTTGTTGGAGGGCGGGGAAAAAATGCGACGCGTTGGCTTTTCATATTTCGCAAGAGAAATGAGAGAGCGACTTGCCTCTGCCCTACCGGACCGTCCGCACCCTTTTAATTACCGATAGAACGGCAAAATTCTCCATGCACGGAGAATTTATTGCAAAGCCAGGCTCACATATCAAGGTGAAAGTCTATAAAGGTTCAATCTCCAAATTGCCAAACAGCCAATTAAGAATAGTTATCTGAAAAATTGTTCCATGTTCTCTATAGCTATAGTAGGTAAACGGACATAATTATGCTCCTGCGAGGAATGAAAAGGGGAAAAGGCGATTTGATTTTCCGGGTTCATATCGATATCGCCGATATCTTTAAACGAAAGGCGATTCATTCTCTTGTTAATTGTAATGCAGATCCGTCCGAATTAGGGTTTCCAGGATTACCGAAGCAGGCGCGGGAGGGCGAGTATCGAGTTATTATGGCTCCGGTAGTGGCTAGTCGACCGATTGAGGGCTCGCGGTGGAACGTGTCGACGCGAGGCAACGCGACGCCGATGCTTGGCCCATTCTGCAAATCTCTTTCGCGCAACAAAACTCTCGCCGCGCCGCGCTGCGCCGCGCTGCGCCGCACTGCAGCGGATCAAATGGAGCACTCTTTGACGTTAAACTCGACCATCGCTGCAGATTCCGTATTCCCGTTATCCCGTATTCCCGTACTCTCCTACTCTCCTGTTCCGGTGTTCCAGTGTTCCCGTGTTCTCGTGTCCCTAGCGGGGTCCTCCGCGATCGATGCACGAAACAAAGTGCCGACCGTACACATTTCTATACGTTCCAATCCGAAGGGCAATTCAATTGCGGCGGACCTCCCATACGGCCATCTGCAATATTCTCCGCGAGCAATCGTCCTCCAGAGACCGTCAATGTATGCGCTCGTGCGCCTCCCAATGACATTTACATTTATATTGACACGGTACTCAAATAGGATCTTGAACAACGGTAGACGCTTAAATGCATTTGCGGTGCTGGCTTAACGACCGAATTCAAATTTTTCCCGTAACCTATACCCACCGAGCTATGCGGACAGCCGGAATGTGTGTGTGCACGCGCGCGCGCGCGCACTCCGAAGCGCGCAATCGCATTCGCCGATTACCACCATTCTCCGTTCTAGTGGCCTGCCCGAATCATTCGCATTATTAAGTTTTTAATGCGCTTGGGACTGCGCTGACCCTGCTGGAGGCTAGATTCTACCTGGTATTCGTCGATATCTGCCTGTACCGTTTCGGACCAATCCCTACGCAGTACACACCCACATACGCGTATGCAGTATGTATACACATGTATACACATACAGTTTGCGTAAGAGCCTGACAGGGTTTATTAGTGTTATCCTGTCATTGAATTCTTCCGCCCCTTGGTATCAGCAGTGGTCTTTATTCGCGTTTATACGTGCCGCCGGGTTTCGAAATTTATTCAAAATATGTCTGTACAGCGTACGCGGACTTGACACTTCTTTTCGACACTTGCGTCCCTAGCCTGATTATGATACTGGTTCCACTGACTCGTCAATTATATTCTGCCAATCGCTTAAAAGTAATTTTTAAGGTTCAGTCATACCGCAGTTGGAGGAGATATTTTCAATTTAATTAATCTTACATCGTATCTCATTGTCCGAGTAAATCTGAAAAACCGATTCAATTTACGGTAATTACTTGCTAAACAAGCATTGATCTCGTCGGTTTGAGATCGGAAATAGCTTTCTCTCTGTACACCACCAGTAGGTTCACACCGCGTTAACTCATTCGAGAATTTATACGATAAAATAATTAAGCGTACAAATTTACGTAAACTTCATCGCAATAGTATATTTTAAATAACAAAAATTGAAATTTATATGAAATGTAGACAATACCCCTGTGAGACTATATTATCGTCATATTTTACGCCAATTTCTATTTGCATTATATTGAAATGCTCTTTTGTTTCTAAGAACATGCACTCGATAAGAATGTATGGTACGAATATATGTACATCTTATATGTAATTATATTATAATCGAATATCAATTTACATAGTATCGACAGTCGAGGCAGTAAGAACTGCTACTTCTGTGACTGATCACAGCATGTGTATCGAACGCTTCGTCTTTGTTACTCCTTTGTGCGCTCTGGAATCTTTGGTTCAATTGATGTTACAACATACTCCTGTCTAATACAAACGATGATGAATGGTGCTCACATTCACTAATCATTTTTCATATTGTTAAAAAGTATCAGTGACTTATATTTTCATTAGACTAAAGAGGCTAGTTGAAAGGTACTTTAAAAATCCACTTTACACGTATAAATGTAAATCATATGATACTTTCTTTTATATTCAAATTTAAATAATAATCTAACAAAATCATATTCTCCTGGAAAGAAATATTTAGCCATGAAAATCTCCCTTCTCGTGCCTTCAAAGTTATAGCTAGATATGAATTGAAAGTATGTATGTATTGCGTTAACAAAATACGGCGGCGGTTATTGATATTTCCTAGCGCTTTACTCCGTTTTGGCTATATTTTAAAGAATCAATGATTTATTAAACTAGCCAACTTTCACCCAATTGTCACTCTTTTTAGTAGAATCACCCCCTGGATTTGTGCCTAATTAAAATTCTATATCCTGCAGAAGATATAGACACTTTCGTATTTCACTGATACCATTTATCTCAGAGTGCAGATCAAATTGTTGATTAAAGCTTGGAAATAGAAAATAGAACACTCAATTCTTTAAAATTAGAAATGTTATGAAAGCGAGTAAAGTTACTCAATTTGTAAAGGAATTGTATGGCGCGTAATTAAGAGTTCCTGAAAATAGTCAATAAATGAATAATTTAAATCAATCAGTCTATCGTCTGAATCGTGGCACTTGAGTTGAGAGACTTTCCTTGTTGCAAAATGCAAGTTCTAGCCCGGAGCATTAAGCGGCCCAATTGATGGGAAGTGAAACGGTCAACGGCGAACGGCGAACGGCAAACGGCGAACGGCGAACGGCAAACGGCGAACGGCAAACGGCGAACGGCGGACAGCAATCGACGTAAATTTTGCGGAGGGCGCTTCTAATCGAGATAAAGTGCATTGTTTGAGGGTAAGCTAAATTGTAAGCTCCGAGAGGTACCTCTAAGGAAGTCCTTAGACGGATGGGATTTCCTTTCCTATGGTGCAAAGGGGGAGAAAGATGCGTTAAGGCAGTTCGTAGTGCAGGAAGGTACTTACTATAACCAAATTCGACGCACGTATTTTCATGGCCCTTGAAGCGGCGCGGTACGCCGTGGTGCGAAGCAGAGTCCTGACGCCCACCACGACGTCCTGTAATTTATCTGGAATGACGTCCTATTAAGACTGGATTCGGTCGGTCGCCAAGATCCCCGACAACTTCCCCGACAACTTCCCCGAACATGATAAGTCTTTCGTATTTCTTTCACTGATAGACGAGCAAGGAGTTAATGAGTTTTCAACTGTTAAATGCTCCCGGATTGAATAATCGATTTCTGATATTGGTTTTGTGTCATCCACATGAAGAGTCGAAATTAAGTGCGCCTATGACGGAATTGACGAATTACCCGCCACGCGTTTCTGTTCATTATGCTTCCCCTGCTACTCCCATTAACATCCCTTCAAAATATACTGCCATTCATAAGAATATACACGTCAATTGGTCGTACATCAGTTTTCGTACCAGCATTTCTAACAATACTAATAATGTACTCAATTGGTAACTTAAAAACGATTGGTTCTCGTAAAGTTTTGCATTGGTATAAGTATACATATGTGTACGCACTGATGGCAAAAATATATTTCTCTTAATTATTATTCATTCTCTTTTACGCATTGGAAAATACATTTCGTAATTTGATAAGCGAAGTGCAAACTCGACCCGTCCAGCAACTTTCGAAACTGCACCATGAGCTTTTCGCGATCGTAGCGATTATTGTTTTAATTACGTGCACGAGCAGAGGCAGGCGTACGTGGATCTTTAACTTGACTGACAATCGGTTACGATAAATGTCAAATCGAAACGTTCTCGCGAAACATTCAATTCTCTGAATCACCAATGCAAGTGTCATGAGATATCTTTCCAATCGTATGTAAACCAGTCTGGTTTGACTTTCCGAAAGGCGTAAAGTCATGCGAAAAGAGTAAATTTTCGAGAAGAGGTGTTCGAGGTTAGCACAATAAATGCAAACAACGCACACACACCCGAAACGACTGTCGACAACGGTAAACTGCTTCCATTGAAGCTTCAGCTTCGAGCTCTCTCGAGCATTCAGTATCGCAGGTACGGGTCGGAACAGTCTGCAACTCTGTACTTAACCAGGTGGATGGTTTTGCGTCTTTTGCTCGGAGCAATCTAAACTGAAACGCCGCGGACTTAAGGACGCCTTCGCATTTAGACACCTTCCCGTATTACGGAAATACAGGTTGAGATCTCCGAATTACACGACGTTTCCTCGACGATCCGACGATGTACTGTACACCGACGTACGGTGGAGGCGCGATGTGGCCCAGCGTGGCCCGGTGTGGCCCGGTGTGGCCCAGTGTGGCGCGGTACGGCGCGACGCAGTGCGGCAGAGTGGGAGTTAACAGTTCGAGAATCCTCTTGTTGTAAGCAGTACTTAGTAACTACGTAGTTAGGAGGAACCCGCTCCTTCTGCCAGGGCCCCTCGGGCTCCCAGTCTGCTACAAGCGCCCTACATGCCGGAATGTCCCATCAAACCATTATATCAATACCCGTCAAATCTCTGCCTATTATACTGCACTATCTTTGAATCGAAGAATAGCATAATGGAAGGCTCCTATGTGACAGTCGCTTTCGTAAGCTCCGAGCGCTTTGGGGAAAGAAGAGTCGTCGGAGGATGCAGACTGGCGTACGTGCTCCTTGCATTACAATGTCGATGTAGACGACATGGAATTGTGCCTCGCATAAGCGTTTTCTCCCGTCCTTTTGAGCGCGTTTCCGCAAAATACATATATATATATATACCTTGTGCAGTGGAGTTTTGGGCTGGAAGAAGTCGCCTCTCGTATGCGGTGCAGGACTCGTCGAAATATTTCCGCAGACTACTTTCCTTGTTTCAGCTTGTGCGTCAGGTAAACGAGAGGCTGCGACGCGGTACAAAATGAACAGAAAGAGGATGAGGAACCGCTGCCTGGATCCGTTGCTTGGAAGAACTACGCTCGAAAAAGACCAAAGGATACCTATGTGCCGTTGTGGCCCTTGCGGCCCTTGCGGCCCTTGCGGCTCTTTCCTCTCAGGACAAACGAACCGAGCCGAGCCGAGCCGAGCCAAGCGGTCAGTCTTTTGCAAAGGTATTCTTTTTCTGTCCTACGCGTGATAGAGTTTTCACCTTCTCTTCGCAACCTTTACCATTGCTAATTTAAACAGTGGCCGCCCTCACTGACTCCCCTGACCTCCGCTAGTTTAAAACTGCTCCTTGGTCGGCGACAAAAAGCACTTTCTATTATTATGAGAAACTTACTACTTTGGAGAAAAGAAAGAAGAAGAAAAAGAAGAAGAAAAAGAAGAAGAAAAAGAAGAAGAAAAAGAAGAAGCAAAAATCAACAAGAAGAAGTAGACCACGAACAATTGTCTTCTTCAACTGCACCGATCAGCAATCGACATCCTACTTTGCATTCCATTGTAATCGTAAAATATTCCAAGTGTCTTTCTTCTAGGGTAATCAACAGATTTCACAGTACATACGTAGTGACGCGTATGCGTTACGTACTCGATGTACACTTTATAGAAGAGAAAATGACGAGGCAAAGAGAAGGATGTCGAATTGCTGACGTAGGCCTTGTGGTAAGCGATTGTTTCGATTTGTTCACTCGCATTTTACGAACTTGCGAGGGAAGCTCTGGCGGCCGAAAGACAGCGCTCCGCAAAATGACGCTCGTAAGGAGGGTTCTTTTCCGGAGAATCGAAACTTTTTTTGCGGGACGAACACTGTCATTATTCTCGAGAAAGTTTCACGGAGACAGGAGAAACTCCACGAGCTTCCTCCTTTTTTCTCCGAGCGGTGATTTAATGCTCTTGGGAAGAAGGCTGGGGAAAGATGCTTAATCAAAATCATTGCATGGGAATCCCACGGAAGGCGGTTAAGTCGGAAAAGGTAATTTTGCCAAGTGTGTCCGGATTAGCGATACTCGACTGGCAGTTTAACGGTAAATAAGTGGAATAAGTTGAAGAAGATGAGCCCGAAAGGACTGTGCGTGCTTTGGGCGATAGGCGCATGGAATAATAATGAACGCGAACGAGTAATCCTCCGCTAAACACTTCCCTCCCCCCTTCGCGCGAGCCAGATGAAAATTGTTTCCCTCGGTTCCACTGTTCGTCCTTAAGCTTGTAAATCAAGCTTCTCCTGGCGCCTCGCGGACCTTCGAATTCGGATCATCGTCCCAGAAAAGCTGCTGTTCCCTTTAAAAACGGCCAGCTGCGGAACATCCGTGGAAACTTTTCTCATATCGCACGAAAGGTACTCGCACCCTACTACATTTGTATAATGATCGAGCTCCGACGAGCATTATAAATCTGACAGTGAGAATTATCAGGTGGGAGAATTATCAAGTCGTTGTCGAAGCAACGCCACGCCAAGCCACGCCAAGCCACGCCCGCTGCTTCCTCGACTTTACATTTTGCCTAACGCGATTAAAATAACTGTCAGATTATCCGGCAACTCTCTTATGTATACATACGTTATGTGTAGATTATGCGTACACTATACATAGATGCATACGGGCGTCTGAATGGCTTTCCACCATTACCATAGCCAAATAATCCGAGCATTATAAACATGCTAATTATCGTGCGAGCGGTATGATTATTATCAAAATGCGATCATCACGAGCTTCGACGCGAAATTTTCTAGCTGCATGGTTACGAGCCGTAATCGTAGCAGGCCAGCCGGCTTTCATTATCAATCCGTTGTAACGTAAAATCCGAATTCGCTAACGCGAGCCCGTTGGCGATTTCGTTCCGATATGACGAGCTTGATATCAACCGGATATTGATCCTGGCACAACAGCGGGGCGCCAGCCGCGCGGATGCAGTTCCTGGCTCCTGCAGATCCGCAGAGCTATGCGTATAAATGCGCACCGTATCCGTGCGCTGCGCTCGTCAATAGAACCGACTCCGAGTCAGTTACGGCAAACTTTGATTTCAATTTGCTATAATTTAACGGAATTGATCATCGCCATTACGCTGTTTCCGCGCGAGCTTCTGGCATGTCTGCCGGCACGGCACAACTCCGTTCTCACGGTGTGTGGCGGTGGCCAACGGGTTGCGAATTATTATGCGGATAATGGGCGTTCGTCAACCTAACGCTCACTGCTTGCGTGGCTCGAATCAGTGAAATACCCCTCTCGTTCGGGATCGCTCGTCAAAACGAGCAGTTCCTGACCCCAGGAACACTTCTAAACAGTTGACGCCACGGCACTTGTTTTTCGCGCGCCTGGGAATTCATCCGGCCCTTTGGCCCTTCAAGGCCTCGCTTCGAAAACCTTCGCTTTTCGCCAACCCCGCGCAATCAAGCCACGCTCCTGGAAAATCGCTGCGAGTCATTCGTCGCTACTTTCGTCTCCTTATCAAGTGCTTTTCTCGTTCGCGGCTTCTTTCAACCACCGTTGGAAGTGTATTGCTGTAATGCTGTATTACTGCCGATGCCCTACCGACTCCAACAAAACTGTTCCCCGAGAACTTTCCGCGAAATATTTTTTCCTGTTTGTCGCTCAATATGAAAATCGATCCTTACAACCGAGCGATCGGGTACTACAAATATCAAATTTCAGAAGTATTTCAACACCCTTCCAAGCCTCGCGATCACAGTCGACTGTTAGTCTGGCTGTTGTAAAAGTAACGCCAACTGGCGAAGAAAATGCTTACGTACGTACTTCTCATCGAAATTGAGTGACTAATGTGCTAAAATGTGCGATGAAAAAATCCACTTTGCTTTAATCGTATTGCATATTGATAACTTAGCCCTTGTAATTGTGCGGTCAGAGAGCGTACCCCCAACAAGCGGATAGTGAAAGCGTTAACACGTGGAACGAAACCAAACATAATTACATTAAAATTATAATTCCGGAATGTACTCGCAATCAGTGATTGTGTATTGTTATTAATGTGCCACTCGAAAGTATCGGAGTTTCGACAATAAAGTACATACTACCGCCATGTACCATCGGAAGTACATACTATGTGTCTACTACTGAATGATGCCTGAATTAATTGTAAGAATGGATGCAGGGGGAGAGCATTCGCGCGTGGCTTCGTCTCGGAACACGATCTTCTCCTGGGCAAAGACGCCCAGGAACAAGGAACCCCATCATAGAGATGGAATCGACAACGAATTGCCGCAAGGTATTTCGTTTCTGAGTCATGTCGCCCCTACAATAATCCCATTCCGGAGACGGCTTGCGGATCGAGAGAGGCGGCTCGGAAAAGGGACACAGAGGCTCCCAGGAAAGCGAACCGATGGAGTCGGCGAAAAAAGGAGAAAACGAAGGCCACACGAAACGTGTCGCCGGAGGGGGTGCAGTCGCTCCAGGATGGAAGAGGGTAGCCTCGGAGGTCCGAGCAAGGGGTGGCTTGTGCCGCGATCTTCTGGGTTTGCGGTGAATCCCGTTAAAGGCGGCGCACACTCGCTGACGAGGTTCTCCCAGGCTGTGCCCCACTGGACCGAGCTTTTGCAGTCGGATAGTGGAGGAAGACAAGAGAAAAAGATGAGGGAAAAGCGGGAGAAAGGCGAAGAAAACGAACGTACGGGGTACCTCAGGACAAGCGTCGGTAGCTTCGAGCCACGAGAGGATGAGCAGGCAGGCAGGCAGGCAAGCAAGCAAGCAAGCGAGCGAGCGAGCGAGAGAGCACGCGCGACTGGAAAGGTGAACGCGGAAGAAGAGAGAAACGAAGGACGAGAGAATTGCGGATCGGTGGAGGCCCAGAGCCGAGAGCCAAGCTCAGCGCGGAATCGCCCAGTCGGAAAACGCGACACCACCGGAAGATTGCACTATCGCGCACCCACTTGTTTTCTATCCCCTTGTCGTGCCCTTTCGTCTCCTTCTTCCTTTTAGCTTGCTGCTTTTCTCCTTGTTTTCCCTGACGCCGATCCTTCGATAGCGTATACAAATCTACCAGCGACATTTTTTGCTCACTTGTGCTTCCGCTCTTTTCTACTTTAGGGTACCAACCCACTGTACTTCGGTCCCTCCACTCAACTTTTACGAACGCTAACCCACCCTGCGATCCATTTCCCTGTGATTGCTATGATTCTCACGACAGCCATCAATTACAAAGGGCGCGGATGCTCGGCGTTGTGAGAGCAGTTCTCTATAAATGAGTTAATTCCTATAGATGGGCTACCATACTAACCACTCGACTTGCGTTAGAGGCACGCAAGTAAATTACTTTATTTTTCCACATCGGCGTCTCAATTATTCCAATGATACTTTGCACAGATTACGGTGGCATAGTTATCGTCTACCACATTTTCGGTATTCTGCATTTGTATCTGGCCATTTGAAGAATTGAGGACGCTATATGTATGTATTACCACCAATCAACGATATAAGGTAACGATGATGACTTGCCGTGTTATTATGGGACGGTCTGATCGTCCCACCGTCCCATCATATCCCTCAGTGTTTATGAATCCGATAATCCTGGGATATACGGCAGACACGCGATGGACAAATCGGCGACCCCGAGCAGGGTATTATGCAAAGAATAAATTTTCGGCGGTAACCGAATTAACCGATGAATAAAGTCAGAGTAACTAATTGTAAGACGAGACTTCGATGTAGTGGGGCTCTGTTTTACGAGGTCAGCAGAGTGACTCTAGTTTCGTTGATTAAAACCTTTTACTCAAGCTTGTGCTTTCACTTCTCTCAGAGCCAATGTGGGAAGGAGAGAAGGTAGAGGAGGCCGCGAGAGAAACACGGATAACGGGAACTCGAGAGCGCTACAAAGGTAGAGAGTAAGGGGTTCCTTATTCCGGAAATTGGAAAAAGCGCGCTCAGTCACGGTGCCGGTATCCTGGAAACCGGAGCGGAGGGCCGAACGAGGCCGAACGAGGCCGAACGAGTGGCCTGGAAGACGAAACTGCACGCGGAGCGCGTTTCGTGCGAATGTACTTATGCATTGGAATTTCTTTTCGGAGGGGTTGGAGAGGCTGATGCTGCCGGTAATAGGGACTTTGCCATCGGCATCCTAGACTAGGCAACTGTTTCCCTTGCCGTTGCCACTACCACTGTCACCTCGTGTTGCGTCATGCCAGATGGTGCCGGAGGAACCGAGACATATACGAACAGTCAACCTACGACAATAGGTATGTATTCCTATAGCAAGGGTCACGTCTGTTTGCGTATATACACATATATATATATATATATATATATATATATAAAAGCAATACACGTTACGCGTGAGCGTAGATGAGCGAGTCGGAAAGAAAAGGGCACGAGCCTTCGAGAGGGATGGTTCGATAAGTATGAGTGAGTGAGTGCGGCCCGTGGGCACGAAACCAAGTTTGCTCGAGTTTGGCTTGCCAAACGCAAGTCGGAAGAGGACAAATACCTCTTCGGCTCAGACTATCTAAAGGATTCCCTTCTCTCAGCCGTAACACAAGATTTTCAAAAGACAATGTTTCTTTGCCTTTCTCGAGAGCATTTACATAGGTTGCTTTGAGCATGCGACACAATTAAGTAAGGACGGCTTTTCTAAAATATGGAAGGACTTTCTGCAGTCAGAACTCGGCAGAGAATACGTGTGTCATCCCGTTTGCGATCGCAGCCCGGTCACAGTTTCGCAAATAGGACAAATAGGAAAGTAATGCGACGCAAATGTAATGCGATCGGCTCAAGAACTCGCATCGCTTATCGATCTTGCAGGAGTATTTTGTGGCATGGCGGTGCACATACTGGTACCATGCTTAAGCGCTCCCAAAGACCTTATTCTTAGAGCATACAATTTTCAAGGAACTTGACGCGTTAGGAGATTCCGATCCCTTGGTACTCTGCGTTCGCACGTATACGATCATTTTGCCCTCACTATGCGCGGGACTAGCCCCCGGGCTTTCGAATAAACTCACTCGCAGATAGTTGCGCGAACGCGAACGCGAACGCGAACGCAAGTACGGGCGCGCGCGAATCTCCGCCCACTCGCGCCCGGCAAGTGTTTGCTGTTACGTGTGCAGCAGAGCGCAGCAAAGTTTGCATCGGGATTGCCAGCCGCAGGTCGTAAGGACAAATCCGTTTTCGAGTTTCGTTGGGTTAGTAGCGAGCAGGGAATTTCTTAGATCACCAATACGATCTTGACTATGGGACACAACTCCGGTCGCCGCGCCGCGCCGCGCCGCTCCGCGCCGTACCATGTACACTAACGTAAGATAGCCTTGCTCTCGAATATCCACGCGCACCTACATACATATATGTATATCTATAAGTGTAAGTATACATACTTGTATCCCCACGTATATTTCTCATGGGGAGGGTTAGCGAGGCCACAAATCAATGGTGTCCAAAGTTTAACGTAGCCCAAGGCGCGTTACACGCGGTAGCGTGTAATTAACCCTTAACCCGTACGCCGACAATGACTTTATAACATCCTGAGTGTACATCCGGTGGTGCCAAGCCGCGTACCCTAGCACCCTACTTGAGCAGACTAATTACAGTCAGCTAGAGCAGGGTCGAGAACGAAACTGGCAGAGCGACGGCGTCGACGACAAGAGAAGAGGGGAATGGAAACCAGTACAGAATGGTAGCAGTACCAGTACCAGTACCAGTACCAGTACCAATGTCAATATCAATGTCAATGTCAATGCCAATGCCAATGACAATGGCAATGACACCGGCACAAATAATATCATCACTGTCGCGTCGCGTCCCGTTGCCCAGGACTAACAATAAGTGCCGAGCAGTCGACCTCCCTTCTTGGCGCCAATCAAATTCGACATCTGCCTTTCCGGAACGATCGAGATACAGATAAACGTGGCTGGCCAATGACCACTGAATCCGGAGCTCGAGCAATTTCAGGCAATCGCGAGTGTTCCGTATCGGCGACGAGCGGTCTTGACGATTCCTGACCAATTCCCAGCGATCGAGTGGATCCGAGAACGAGCCATTTCGCGTGGAAACATACCGTTCTGCGGCCGTTTTCACTGATCGGATCAGACGGCCCAGCTGAAAACGGTTCAAGCGGATGAGTCGTTACCCCGTTTCAATACGACAACGGCGTAAATAGATTTCCAAATCATGGCCAGATGACAAAGCTCACAATCAGGCGCACAAGCTCAATGACGGATAGAGATCCGGCCAGCCTTGGCGTAGGATCTCCGACAATGAGCGTTCTCAATGTTTCAAGCACGTCCGAAAGTTTGCTCGATCGAGCGTAAGTTTTTAATCAAGCGGAAGAAAAGCAAAAGCCCCGAGTTCAATTGACGTATAAAAATGCAGAGTTACGGAAAAAGTTGGACCTCGATACTTTGGTTGGACGAAAATTGTCAATGTCAATTGTCAATTTTTCGCAGTCGTCGACTGTCGAACTTTATAGACGTAATATACACGTAAAAGCTGCTCAAGTGCGGTAACAGACTCGGGTCTAATGTTTATCGACCAGATCGGACAATAAACTTTCTGGACAAACACCTTTTCTAATACTGAATTTAATTTAACGTTTATGTGTGCGATTACGAAATCGCATGAGGATATTGATGCAACAAAACACTCGATGTGTTCGACTCTTTGTGATGCTCCTAAATTTTTTATCTCAATTTCGTTTCTATATCTTTCATATGATTGTTCGGAAAATTCTGGTTCTGAAAATTCTGGGTGTCGACACACGGACATCCTAATACACGAATTCTTCGTTTAATCTTCCATAAAGTAAACGCGGATCTTCTCCCGATTGTAATAATCCACTCTTGGGTAATATTTTTCTAACGAATTAGATCTTAGAAGCTCTCCTCCAATGTACACATCTTGTTGTCGTTCAGCCCGCGTCGTTCTGGCACACCTCTTTTCCTTTAAATTCATTTTTGCTGCGATCATTCGTTTCCAATTACATCAATAATTGCGTACATCACCTACGTTTCGGTTGGTCAACAAATTCGACTTCTGTTTCGATCTTTTTCTCTTTTTCTTTCCGTCGGTCTTTTGACCTACTCTTTCTTTGTATCCCACATAGACTTGGCTGCTCTGGCCGGTTCATATTGTAGCATTGATTTCCCCATTCTCATTTACTTGGTCCTCGTCCATCTGATTTCCGTGGTACGCGGCCACATTCTAGGATTTCAAATTTTTCGTAGAATATCACTTTACCATCAGCAAGTGAATTTGCATTAACGAAGAACTCATTTTCTTGTATTCTGGACAAATGAGATAAAACTACATATCTCGTACTTGGCCCACATCTTTGCATTTAGAATGCTTTTTTGGGATAACTACTTCTCTCACGAGACCGTTCCTATGACTCGATTCCTTTGGTCCATTTTCGCACGAAGGTTTAGTGGTCTGGCGGTAGACGATCGAATCCTTGACAATTAAGACATTTCAATTCGCGGTAGTATGTACCCAACATCTGGCACTCCTTCCGACAATTGTGCCAATGCACCCCACTGTTCAAATTCTTTCTCATTCTTTCTCATTCTTTCAACTTTTGCGTCCTCCCTAGGCATTCTTTCGTCGTTTGATCTAAGTCTTTAAGATCGACCGCATCCCTTGCTTCAATGGATGCCCGATATCCTTAATTATCAGATTCCTTTGACGTTGAAAAATCTTTATATTTTGCTGAAACTTTGATCCTGAACGTCTTGGAATGTTGCATCCTAAGCCTACACAGTCCTCTATATTCCTCCCTAGTTGCTCGCAGTCATCCTGTAGAACCTTAATTCTGATTATACACACATTTGTCCACCGCCTCCAGGCCTCCTCTTTTGTTTTGCCCATTTTGTTAAGTCACGAAAAAATGTCACTCTCATTTCTTTATTGTCAACTATCATGTTATTCTTGGTAAAATGCGAGAGGATGTGATATCCGGAGGATATTTTGCTCCTCACTTTAGATTCATAATTGTGACTCTTGTGGATATTTAACATTTTTCTTTGGATTTGAGTGCGTCTTTGTCCACTCTTTACACGTCAGTTTCACGTCAATTCTTCTTCCCATAATTTCTTGGCTCGGAGATAATTGACTTACCAGTTGAAATGAAGAAAATTTATCTAATAATTGACTTACAATTAGTTTCTAAATTGGGTGAGAATGTTATTGTAATAGATCACTGCTCTCGCTGTGCTAACTGATGGATCACAGAAAACGCTAGTTCTTTCATTCTTACGAACTACGAACCTGAACGTTTTTCTTTCCATCATGCGTACTGGCAACCTATCGCTCTCAGCCAGTCACCCTCACCCGCAATCGCTCAATAAAAACAATCTCACACATAATTCGTGTCAGAGAAGCTGGTTCCCTAGGAAATCCTTAGGAATATCCAAGGAATACCCAGGGGTGAACTTGTCGAAGGAAACCCTGGAAAGAGTATTCCTTAAACTGGAAGTTTATCAGGGGACGCGAGTTGTGGTCAAGCGGCAAGCGGGTTCTTCGCTTCTCCACGGTAGCTCGACCCCTCTTCCTCCTCCTCTTCCCTTCCTCGTAGAGTGCAAAATATTCGAGCAATTTGGTGACACTGCCAAGCGTCCGCTAGGGTCTTTTTATCCGTGGTGTAAGCCAGCTTAGTTTTATCGTGGCCGCATTATCCTTCCTCTCTCCTTCCCCATCCCAGACTATCCGGTTTCATCCCTGTACCCTACCGCCGAACCATTGCACTCCTTTCTCCCCCTATGCCCTCCTCCTTCTGATAACCACTACAGCCACTATACTACACTATGGCTCTTACCTATTCTGGATTAATGCCAGTGGTCTTCCCACCATTGAATCTCCCTGCTTCGTCCTTCGAGCCTCACGCCCTGAGCAAAGATCGCCCTCTCGCCTTTCTTCTGATTCACGACCCCTCTCTATTGATCTCTTGATCCAAAGGTCGGTTTCTCACTTACGTCTCCTGGTTTACGTCTCTTCAATTCTCGCTTTCCTGCTTCTTTGTTCGACTGGCGGCAGCTTCAACCAATACTGTTGGTGTTGGTTCACGCTTTACTGCACGACACAGCTCGGGTTTACAGGTTTTGGCTCACCACGGTTCACCGGAGCGCTATAGATGCAACATGGATGCAAAACTCGCAGTCGTGGGCGAAGAATTACGAAGTGAATCGTAGCTGCCGACACCCAGCCAGGACGTCTACGTTCGTCGCGTTCAGTTTACCGTTCTGGTAAGTCGAATCCTCGAATTAAGTGCTCGTCGACTTGCTCGCGTCGCGCGTGTATAGCCACGCCATACACGTTTACAAAACGAGGCTCATTCTTGAGGTTTGTTCCTTATACCGAGTTACTGGATCGTTAGCTTCTGCCGACTGACACGTAACCAATTACATATCCCGATGCTGTTTGCTCCTCAAGGCTATAATGCTTGCTACGTGCCCGGTACTCGGTGCCTCGTACCCCGTACCCCGTACCCCGTACCCCGTACCCCGTACCCCGTACCCCGTACACCGTACCCCGTACCCCGTTTAGCATTTCGATTAATATGTATAACATATGACGTGCGTTTTGCGTTAATATGGATGATACGATAACCGGAGATCCGTATAATGAATGCAAATGGGTTATTGACAAGACGCATATTGTACATGCGCCAAACCGACGGGACGGATCAATTCCGAATACCTAATCAGCGCGAATATTTTTCTCACTTACTATTACTTACCATGCAAACAGTTATGGGTATGTGTGAGAGGAGCTCGCAGTCAGTAGAGAGTGCAGTACTCTTTCTGCACTCTCGGAGTTTCTACCACTAGCGTGAAAATCCAATGTTGTGTGTGCATCGAGTATATGCGATTGTGCCATACGTTGCCATGTGTTACCATATACCAAATGTTGCGGTTTGTGTCAAGGAAAATCGTAAGATATTGACATAAATTGATCTTTATTGTCATAATAATCATGCTGAACTATCTTCGCGTGAAGCGACACTTTGATATTTCGAGCAACATTCGTGAGGCCTCGTAAAGGCACGAAACGACGGTCAGGAGGATTGCGACAGCGGTATTTATGTCAAAAACCATGTACACGAACCGAGTTTCTCAGGAGATACCCACGGGACTCTGTTCAGGCGTTTATGCACAAAAGCTTTTTCAGCGTCGCACACAATGACGGAGCATATGAAATCTCATGACTTTTCAGCGCTGTCAATATATGTGCCAATAAATTGTGAATGACGAACACACATTTCGATTCTGCAACGCCGCAACAATCGACCGAAGTAGTTCCAAAGATAGAAGGCTATTATTGTAAACAATATTGAAAGAGGAACGACGCGCTCCATTCATTCAAAGTAGAGCGGACGAGAAAACGATGCCAACAATGTGTACTGCGCAGCATATTTCGAATTAGAGCTTCCGAATGCCCACTTATACCAAGACAGCTTCAATTACTCCGTTCTCGAACTACATTGAAAGTGAATAAAGTAGCGTGAACTGTCATAGAAGTTGACGCGAGACTCATACCTTCCCGGTCGTGGCCCAGTTTTACCACATCGTAAATCTTAACTCGCAAAGTATGTTGGCTATAATTGACAAAATGATACTTTTTCGAACAGACGCATAACCCCATTCGGATCGGGTATAGTCAAAAGCAGAGAGTTGGGCAAATAGAGAGCGACTCGTTCACGAATGGCAACAGCTGGCAAAGACGACCATTACATTGGGACGGATGGAATCGCGCAAAATTCGCTGAGAATAATATGCACGCAAGCGCTCAACAGCGCTCAACAGCGCTCAACAGCGCTCAACAGCGCTCAACTTGCAGTTAAGAGCAGTGACGAGGTTTGAAAATGAAAATTCCTTTTGGAATATCGTATCAGTCACTAACCCGTGCGGTATCTTGATGACGCGGACAGAGGGGAAATTGGCTGAATTTACGCGATTAATTAAGTTTCCCCAATATTCGCCGTACCGTACGGGACCGTAACGAGACCGTCATTTTTCTGCGGGACAATGGTTCCGCGGATTCGCCCTAATTTGCGCTGGGCAATGTCGTTCGTCAGAAGGCACGTCTGTCGTTCGCACGAGTCATTTCGAATCTGCAAATCCGTTGTTCGCGCGGTCTTGCTGGTCCGATTAACGATAAATGAATTATTTAATTTCCGGAAACAGTTTATGCATAAATTGTCATCTTTTTCAGGATATTGTTTACCGATCAATTCAGCACCCTCTGGCCACACTGATGCGGAGGAAGTATAAAAGTATTGCATAAAATTTTAACCAACAATTTCAAAACTGAGAAGGACATTGTAGATTTCTTCCTCGTGTAATAAGGTTTCAATATCTAACTTTATCTTCCGTTTGTCACCAAACAACTGTGAAATAGTTAAACTGCGTTTAGTAAATCGTTAAATCAAATACTATTGTTTCGTTTTTCAGTGAAAATGGTTCAAATTGAATCAAGGAGTTGACCAGTTTAGCTTTAATAAATCATAGCGTGTGCCGACATTGAAAATATCAAATGAGCCCAAGTGACAGGCTTTGAACATTCGGATTCGATAAATTCGTATTTCATTAATCACTCAACACCAATTTACATCGTTTTTGGTTCAATCGATTCGGAAAAAATCGAAAATGAACAAGAACGATTATAAGGTATGCTTCAGAATTCAGGATAATGGCGAGTACCCGGCAAGACGCGAGCGCGTTGAAACTATCGCTACGCTTCGCTATTTGGCGCAAGAAACTCGACATTGTCTCCGCAAACAGATGCCTTCGGAGCAAATGAGCAAGTGACGACGCAACGATCGAGTCGGTACGTACACGTGGGCTTGCATTCTGCAGAAAAGATGAATGTTTAAACAGAAATGTGAGAATATTTCATCGTTTCTCGAGCACTTATTACTTACTGGCTCACGATATTTGCGTTGAAATAATTTAAGATTGACTAATTGAAGCTTTCTTCAAATCTTATGGGTTTTTCATCCCTTGGGGGAGGGCAGAACCACCCCGATCGTCTTTGACCATAGCATCTATAGCTCTCCAAGACTGAATTATTTTTAAAATATGCAAATGATTATTCGAACGGAAGATTATCATGATGTATTTTCATGACTACATTAATGCCGAAACAATAAGCGCACATTAAACGTCGATGAATTTGGTATTGTTATTGGATTCGTCCCGCCCCTCTCGATGTTTCAGGTCGATTGAAGGTATTGGAAATGTCAATTGCAAAATCGATACTTAAAACAATGAAAATAATAAATAATCGACATTGGCAGTGTAGAAGCCGTAAGATCGATGTGTCGGATTGCGAATCACGAGTGCATTTTTATCAACGAGCAACGTATCTTCGATTAAACGACCTTTACGAAATGCAGTCAAAAACTTGGCCGACGTAAAAGGATTTAATTCCACCGCACTCTATTGTTCATTCATGAGGCTCTACTTTGCATGAAATACGCTCTGCAGGACGTTGCGGGATAAACAGGGAAAATCTCCGTTTGGCCATGCATTTTGCGATTTTTAAGGCACACGTGGCTGTCTACCATTTCCCTCGCTTTCAATTACTCGAGTTTTCGCGTTAATTTTCTACAGGCTCAAAAGTCCAGATTACACGAGTTGATCGCACCGACCCGACGTAACATACATGGCATGCATGGCTGTTCCAAATGAACCTCTTCTTTTCAGGAAGAGCCGGGCGCACTGCTAGAGCGTCAATTTCTTAAACAAAGTCTTCTAATCGACACCAGCCGTCCTATAATTTGACATTCAAGGCTTCGGCAGTACATCTGGGCTGTGTGAGGATCTGTTTACCAAGCGCAAAAACTGTTTTGCGCGGAGGTATCACAAATGAACGGTACAGCCGAAACAACAAAGCTAGCTGCGGCACAAGGTAATTTGACACCCCTCACTCGGGGCCTGGTAAAGCTACCCCCTAATATCCTATAACGCAGTTTTCCCGAATTCGAAATATTTAAGTTATTACTGTTTCCAAGGGAAGTATCACGATCCTGTATCACGATCCTGTATCACGATCCTGGATCACGATCCTGTATCACGATCCTATCACAAATCCTATCGTTTTGACAATATTTAATGGGGAAAGTTCTCAATGCCCAGGAGGTGAGAACTACCCCCAATGACTTGCCGCACTAACGCGTTCAACCCGTCTAGATATCTGTTTTCGTGATATCCAAAGTAAACTGTAGTGATCGATTTAAGAGGTAGAGGAACTGCGATGACTTTCGAATCTTTCAGAAACCACTCCCAATTGGATGAAATTCAACAGTGCTATCCGATGCTTTGTGTGTTGATCCGTTAAAAAAAAAGATTCCGCTAGATGTCCAAGTCAATTATACTATACTCCTATGTTGGTATTCTCATAAATTCCTAAATATCGTGCCATTGGAATCGAAAATGTCATCCAACGTTAAACGTGCATTAAATTTGAAACCGTTTAAATGGAAATTTCTCCCCGGGTTAAACACGAACTTCCGTCGCACAAATATCAGGGCGACGGCGACATCGTAGCGTTATCGACACGAAATATTGTGCTGGAATAAACATCCGATATTCTACGAGTTGTGAGATTAACGTGATGAGTGGGCATGGCAGTCGTGTGGTCGTTAATTTTTGCAAATGAATCGGCACGACATGGTAAGTAGAGACCCAGAACAGGGGTCGAGTGACACACAGTTGTTAGGGGAATTTTCGTATTTTCCAGGAGGAACTGTAGGCGTGACACTCGAATGCCGCTATCTTGTCGCTATCCATTTTTCCGTGCAGGACATACATGTACGGTCGGCACGGCTTCGCGTCGCGAGCGTGATGCCAACAACGAAAGTGTGGCGGTCCCAATGGAATGCGTAGCCGCGTTCATACAGACAAATTTCCTTTGCGACCAGAAACACAAAGACGAGAACGGCTTCGTTTTGCGGAACGTCATTGCAAACGTACAAGCAAAATCGATGAATATTTCAAGCTTGCAGAAGAGCGTGGTGCTACCTCTATTGTATTTCTATACGTTTTCTCTTACTCTCTTTCGCCTCTCTTTCTTCTATGTCAATGTTCAATACGTTCCTTCTCTCCGCGTCCAACTAGTGGCCCTCGCTGCTTCGGACTAGGCAACGAGTATGTTTATTCATGCAGTTATTTATTAGTTCGGGCAATTAGCATTAATTAGCGAAACCTGGCACGGGGTACTAGGTGGCCGGGGCCACCACGCCGAATATAATAGCGACATGCGGTTGGGACATTTTGCACCGGCATTGCCCCCCGCCCATCTATTCAGCTTCAGCGAGTGAGTCTATTTTTCTAATGCAATGACACTTTGGGTCAGGCATTGGCAGCAACGAAAGTGGTCCAAGTGCCTCGGTCTATTGGCAGGTTTTCTTATGCTCGGTAGATATCCCACTGAAAAGGTTGGCCCACTTTCACTGTTCTTTTCTCGGTTAGCAGCCGGGAAATGTTGAATTGGCAAGATCTGGCTCGAGTTCACTCGCATTAGCATAAATCCGATAAAGGACTCTGGTATTATGAAAGCTCGAATTCCTGTTCGCCAACAATCCTCCGCCGATACTGTTCTTCCGATAATAAGTGAGCTTCTTCGGCTCTCTCGGTGGACGAGAAACAAGAAAGTTTTCGGAAGATGGAAAAGATGGGAAAGATGGCTCATTACCGGACATTTCTTAACGTACCACAGTGGCTAAGAACTTTACACTAGTTGAGGAATCGAGAATAAGGAAAGTTGCAGTTTCGTATTGTCTACGAGAGCGATTATCGCTTCGGTAAATGATTCGCTTTCAAATAACCTCCCGTAGAATCCCAATTTTCTGACAATCAGCCAGAACTTGAGTATCATCGAACTTTCCTCAAATTCTTCTCCGGCATCGCTTTACAGTAGAAGAAAACAAAGCTCAACAATCTTTGTGGACAGTGGTATCTCATTGTTAGAGGCTAACCTCGAATTATCCCCCCCCCCCCCCCCCCCCCCCCAGGAGCCTCACTCGCAGTCTGACTGCGACGCTACTGTATCCGATCCCGATTCGGGCATGCCCTTTAATCGCCCACTCTACGAAGTGTGTAGTCATGTACATGGTCGCTTTCGCGTATAGATCCTTGGAGATACTCGTTCGGGTCAGTGAACGCGTGTGACGAAGCTCTTCCGATCGAAATCCGCGGCCTGGCACGAAAAGCTTGCGCAGAGCAAATACAGTCGATATTGATTACCGCTAATCGATACGTAATTTAAGAACGATTAAGTTCGATTCAGGGTGTGATTGAATGTCGTCGATTAAATGTAAATTCGATTCGATGGTATTTTAGGACTGCCATTTCAGTATGGGAGAAACACACTTTTAAGCGGACGGGTGCATTAGAGATAATAGAGGGTCGATCTTTCTTTCCAGACAGTTCAATAAATTTCAATAAATTCACGGATCGTTTTCTCCCATAGCGTCATCCAGGGAGAATAGCTCACCGAGGTTCCACGTTGGAATATTGAGGCAAGGCGTAAAATGAGCGTTTAATGGAGCGTAAGTGCCATTAAACGTGTTCCTTTTAATATCATATTATCCAGCATGAATGCCAACAGCCGCGATTAACAGTCCCCGCACGGTCATAAACCATAGGTATGACCCCTCGACCGCGTGCATAATTAAATAAATAGATCGAATTCCCGTTCAGAGTACGTCAAAGTATGTCTCGGGAGCAACGTTGCGTTGGTTGGTTTCTTCCTTGACATACCTACATCGTATATAACGATGTATCGAGCGGCAGGGTACTCCCTTCTTTTTAGTTCCCTTAAAGAAGCATTCGTGCTCTCCCTCTCTCTCTGCGCAAATGGCCCCACTCATTCTTTTATCTCCTTTAAAATGTCGGCCCAAAAAGATCGGCGAGAAAGAAGGGGAGAAAGAAGGGGAGCGCGTATGTGCAACGCTCTCGAAAAGGTAATCGTTCGAACGTATCCTCCGGCCGCTCGAACCTCTACCAGGCCACTGGAGAGAGCGCCAAGCCGAGTTTTATTACCCGTGTTTTTGTCAACCCTCGCAGGGGAACAGGGGTGACCGTTTCTTTCTCTTATGTTAGTAGTGATATTTCACCATGGTCAGGAGAGACGTTCGCCTCTTAAGCGTCCGAACCCATTGGGCTAGCGCCCGAGAGTTGAATCGAGTTGCGCCGAGTTGCGCCGAATTCCGCCGAGTCGCACCGATTCGCGCCGAATCCCACCGAGCCGTACCCGGTCGTACCCGGTCGTGCCGAGTCCCGTTGCGGACCCAGGCGGACTGGAGCGGTGAAGGGCAACAGCGGGGTAGTTACCCACGCTGCAGAATTGCCATTTTCCGCCCTCACCCTCTTTTCCTTCCTTCATCCCTTTCTTTGCCTCCTTCGCTCGCGCCCACTCTATTTTACTCCCCTAATCCCAACGCCATAAATTAGCTTGGACGGAAGTTCGATACGTTAGTTGCATTTGTCCACGGTACACCGAAATAAAGAGGGTTGGCCACGGAATCATGCGCAATGCAACCTTTTTCGGCGGGCTCAGCCAATTATTCGCCGCGCGCTCGCCTCGTTGCCGCTCAAAATGTCAAGGGTGACGCTTCACGAAAGTGAGCCCATCTCCGTAGCAAGCTCATTAACTCAAGGTAGCTCTTATTACTAACTACATACATAACGGTATTCATATGTATTCGTTTCCAATCCTCTGAATAAGTAGCTCAATTACTTTTCTTTTCGCAACATTCGATCCGCATGCACCTGAATAATTACAGCGACATACGCTTATCGTCATTCGTCGTGACGCGGTTGCTTTATAATTAGCTCTTGCTTACTTCTTTCAATTAATATCCTTTCAATTTACGCTACTTCGAATGCTACTACAGCATGGAGCATGGAACTTTTGTTTTTGGTTTTCGTTATGGAAAAATGATCAATGATAATAAATACCAAAGCGTCACACAAGCAAAGTCGGGACGATTTGTTTCCAATTTGTATTATACAAATATTTGACTCTGAAGCGAACAATTTTTCGAAAGGGTCACGTTTTCTTTCGCCATCATTGGATTGTCCAATAATAAATTTTCCAATTTTGGTGCTGATAAATTCTGGAAATTTCAAGGTGTGTAAAATATGCCATCAATTTTAACGAATTTTAGCGGGACGGGTGCTCTCGATGTCAAGTTTGAATATCGAAATTAAGAGTGGAAACTTGAATCTTCGATTTGAGAAAGATATGATCCTATGATGGATTTTCCTCGAGTTGTCGTCAACCCAATTTGCCCCCTTTTTGACCCATTTTTGTCCAAAATTTTCTTATGCTACAATTTTTTGGACCAATGCATTTCAGTACGAGTTATGAGAAACCCTTTGGTCATTGATTCAAAGCACCTTTTTGGACAATATCTGTGGTGTATAGACTGCAGGACTCGTCTATGCAGAGTCCTTCCTTTTGGTAGGCACAAAAAATGAATGTAGAGTTCCAAGTCCCAATGAAATATTTATACAGTTATACTCTTCAATATTGTATTGTATTGTATTGTATTGTATTGTATTATATTGTACATTACGGTCCTCTGTGGGTAGAATGAACCAAGGCAAGCAACCTTTTCTTTGACGACGAAATAATAACAGTATCGTACCAATCCAATTCTCGAATGCAACAGGCCCGTCTACCTTATTCACGGGTGAAAAGAGGTCTGAACAATTTAAGAAAGCCGTATTTAAGCAGAAAACCTCGAGAAGTGAGTTTGGAAACAATGGCCGAGTAACGGGCAATGTTTCGAGAATATGACTCTGTATCACCGTCTAACCAAAAGGAACTTGATGTAGTTACAATATACATGTATGCACATGTATACTCCTCACAATCAACTTTTGATCAAAAGACGTTAAATACTTTTCAACATGTTTTTATAGTACTTGCAACAAGAGGGCTACACGTTCAAATTTCGATAGTAAAATGAATTAACTTTTTTCACTCGAGAACTTACTTACGGTCATCATTAGGTTTGCCAATATTATTTTTAAAGACATTCTACAACGCTTTCAGTTTCGATCCAGAGGCCGATCGATCGACACGCGTGCTCACTTACGCAACGTCAACGATCTATGAGCCTTATTTAAGCAGATCCATGTCTCACTCAGAGATTGTTCATTATGAGGAGAATGCCTTACTCATCTGATTTTCGGGCTTGAAAATCAGATGCCTTTGTCGCCTTGTGGCGTATTGTATATTAATGACCGCACTGCGCCGTACTGTACGCGTACAATAGAGGTCTACGGAACAATGGAATACATCGATTCGGATGACTCAATGACGGTGCTAGCCTAATTTCCAGGAGAACGGACATAGCAGCATAGATTGTACATAGGTTGGGGTGTAGGGTATCAGTTCTAAAGTGAAGGTCTATCTAGTCTACTGGATCATTTTCACGTATGTACTCGATAACAGTATCACGGATCGTCGTTGATGAATGGGAGAGGAGTTCCATAGCATCGGTGTCTTTATTAACGTCAATGGAATTAATGAGAAGCTTCTAATTTCAGGTCGTTCCAAGATATTCTGGTATCTCGCAATAAGCTACCGTGCGGTGCATTGATGAAGGAGAATTGCGCAAAAATTGGCTGCATATACGCGCGAATCAAAACAACTCATTGCCCATTTCAAGTGTAAACGGGGTCTCCGAAGATGTCTCCGAAGATGTCTCCGAGATAGGAGTTTACCGGTCCTAAATTGAATGAGTATCGCCGTGATGCCAGAGACTTTTTGGCAGGTCAATGCGACGAGAGACTTTTGGTCCGCGAGACAAGTTCCTGGGACAGAACGAAAAATGGGTTTGAGAAAGTGGAAGCTTCACTGGCAGCAGCGTGCTCCCCTACCATTCCTTATTGTCAGTGGGCACGGATCGTGCCAAAGTCTGCATACGAACAGGAGTTTGCTACTACGGAAAGTTTCTCACCTTCTCGGGAAGCCGGAAATTTTATGGTCGAGGATAAATAATGTATCAGGATATTGAGGGATAATCCTATGTCGACGAGAGAAATCGGGGTCCTCTGCCAGACTAGGATAAGGTATCCGTTACTCATCCCCCCCTCTCCCAATTCTTCCCGTGTACAGGTAGGAACAGTCTGCAGGGTCCTCCGGACCAGATGGTGTCATACATGGAGAAAACTGAGTTACCGTCACAAGAAAGTCATATTTTTCAGGGCCCTAATATCGTGCGCTAATATTCCAGGCCATTTTTCTTTACGCGAACTAAAGTGTGCCGGATGTCTGGTGAGTGCGAAAATGGAAACACAGTGCATAACCTATTTCGAGCTGAGAAGAATAAGAAGAATTTTAGTTAGCAAGCTTACTTACTTAAACTTGATCGTTTTGATGCGAGGCGTACCGCCACTACTGGGAGCGTATGCCCGACGCATTAACGCTTACGAATTGTATTACATACATCAAACGGGGTAACGACTGATCGTAGCGATTATGAATACATAGTTATTCCAATTGAAAGCCACTTTCTAGCGAGTAATTGTGTTATGAGTTTGCACGTAGAGATTAACGGCGACACCCCACTGGATGACGCGTCCACAAATAAGCGGCAAAGTGCGGTCAAGTGCGGCCAAGTGCGGCCAAGTGCGGCGCGCTTCAACCCCTCCGAAAGCGCGTTTGCACTTGGTTTGGTCTGTGCCGAGTCTGCTACACGTTGTGTCACGTTACGTCTGCTCGGATCGTGTCATGTCTCATCGGATCACGTAGTATGTATCATTAAGTTTCGAATGGATTCAGCGACGCGTCCGTCCGAAAGTTTGTCTTAACACGCTCGCCCAAAATAACGAAAACCCGACCCTCCGTCTGGCAGGGCAGATGGCACTGCGAAATGCTAATAAAATACGCACGGCACTCGAGTTGACAGGCGCGTCGATCAAAAACGCAATATCAGCATATCCACTAAAGCACCTTCCAGACAGGCCGCCAGATTAAATTTCCATCAGCAAACATTTTGTTCGAAACTGTCGGCGCACGGTAAAATCTCCATAGAAATTTACGGAGAATGAGGCGCGCGTCTCTAAAGATTTTACATTTCAATACCGATACGTGGAACAGACCGAACTCTTTCGGTGATGCGCTCGCACAGCTTGAGAGCACCTTCTTCGCCAGTCGCTCTAACTTCTCTATGCCAATCTGCCGATTTTGTCCGTTGAGCGAGGCGCGAGGCGCGAGGCGCGAGGCGCGAGGAAAGTTTACTCTGGCGGCCATCCGTGTGTCGCTTGACCCTACCTTCGACGAGGAGTAGCAGGTGCGCAACGAGGCAGATCGCTGAGACGGGAATGCGGATCAGCGACATCCATCTATAAGTTGGCCTGACGCCGCGACGGAAGGACGACTCGCGCCGGAATCTCGGTGCGGACTGACACACGCGAGGGTTACCCCAGTCGACATGAGCCGAGAGAGGGAGCGCGAGAGGGAGCGCGAGAGGGAGCGCGAGAGGGTGCGCGAGAGGGTGGGTGCGGACGAGAGGATGGCATCCTTCCTCGAACGCCGCGAGCCTCAGGGTTGGTTCGCATGCGCTTGTCTGGGTTCACGTGCCCTCCGCCATCGCGCGCCGTAGGATCCGCCTTCCTCGTACCGAAGACACGTTTCCAGGTTTGCAAGAACCACCACGCAGACACGAGACTTATTCGCTCGAAGGAGCCCAACCGGCAAAGTCCCCTTTAGGATAGAATGGATAGATAGATGCTCGGCAGGCTCGAGAGCGCGCGTCTCCCATCCATTTCAAGCTCGCAAGACCATTTGAGCCCAGCACCGCGATCCGACGCCGGCGCTACCTGAACCTCTCACTTCAAATTAGCCGAGTGTCCGATGCGCTCAATTAGTCGTCGATGAGCCGTGGACCTTTTGTGTTTGCATACGTCAGCCACGCGCTCCATACGAATCTCTGTCCATAGGAGCGATCGCCGCGCCACCCCACATCGCACCACCGCGGTGGACCGTGGCCTGTCGGCCGACCGACCGCTTTTTAGTCCTGCGAGCTGAGTTTGCGCGCTTTTAAGTACTCGGCCCGACGGGTTTGTTGGATTTCGTCACAGCCAGTAATTATTAAGATTACGAAGGATGGTTTCGAGCGCGAACCTCTTGAATCTTCGGCACCTTAGACCGGAACTATTGTAAATAGAAATGTGTCAAATATGTACTGGTTTCACGAGTGAAAATCGCAATAAACGGTCGCGATAAACAGTCCCGTTGTAGCCACCACCACGTGCCTCGAGTCCGTGCGCCAAGTACCTACCGCCAGCTCTACTTCTCTCCCCCCACAAACTTCAACAGCGACCTCAGGTCGTTGGTATATCCTATCCTATCCTGGACTTGAGGGAGGGCCAACGGACGAGGCGGAGAGTTAAAATTTCAATAATCAATTGCGAAAATCAAAGTCTGAAACTCTCCACTCTCCAAAATTCAAAAACTCTCTCTCTCTCTCTCTGGACATTCGACATGATTCTAATAAACTGACAATTGAAATTTTAGTCATCATAAGGAAATCCATATAATTATACGCAAGCCCCTAGCGTACTCACGCGCATGTTCGAGTCCGCTTTTTAAATAAAGTTTTCATCATTATGCGTACATTTATCGAGATTCGTATGAATTACATAGAATATGTTATAAGGTAGATACCGGTGCGGAATGTATTTCGTTAGATTTTCCAAACGAGTCGGAAAATTGAAACGTTCGCTTAAATACATTTTTCATTGGAACAAGTTGGCGATTTCCGAATTCAATTCCCCTGGAACGTATAATCCCGATACGTCCGGGGCCGCAGTAGTACGAGTAGACCTTTAATCAGACGCGATGCTCAGCCGGCAATAATAGGTAATAGAACGCGCGGCATGCAATTCGATCCACGTCAAAACGATACTAGTCACATTCGGGACCATCTGCGTGCGCCTCATGCGAACGAAAATAGTTGAGCGAAACGGAATTTTTTTCATCCCTCCACATAGGACTCAAGGAAAACTAACAAGGTAAGGTGACATTTTTTCTCGACTACGCCGATGAAAAAGATCCTCCACTCTTCTTTCCAAGGACGTTAAATTAGGTTCGTGATTCACGACTGACAGCATACGTGCGCCGATTACTTTAGTAGACCGCCGATCAATCAGTCGATATCTTTAATTATCGAGCCGTAACCGCGCCTTTAACCGCTCGTTCTCTATCGAGTGAAGACTCCTTCGGTCTGAGCCAATTATGTGATTCCGCTGCAAACTTGATCGGCAACGCGACGAAAAAATCACGTTCGTAATGTTCCGCGCCACGAAGACTGTTGAAAGTCGAAGGAGTTACCGCAGAACAATTTAACGCCCTGGCTTCGACTGACACTTTTGCCCGAAACTCACCCAACAAAATTCAATTCCTTGCCATAGTATCGCTAATGTAAGATTGCTGGTACATTTTAAATGGTTCACTCGATAATGACATGTCCATAAACCCGCGAATGATATCTTCGGTGCAATTCGTCAATAGTTCCCACTATCGGAAGGTGGCAACCCGAAAGTGGCTAGCCCAACTGATAAAACCACTTACCGAGAGGTGGTATTCGTAACAGGCATTAGAGTAGGTACATCGCACTATTTCGAAAGATGACTTTAAGTGCGAGTGTTTCGAAAGTTTCGCGGCTGTCCTCGTAAACCGGTAAGAGATGGCTTCAAGGTGACGCCAGGATGCGAAACGTGTTCCTAACTCGTCTCTTCCTCTTTTCTGCGTCCTCGTTTTGCGCGGCTTTCCGTCTCCTTGCCCGGCTTCTCTTTTACTTTTTGTATACATATGTATGCTATAGTTTTCTTATCCTCATTTCTCTCACGCTTCGCTTGGCTTGTCTTGGCTTGGCTTGGCTTGGCTTGGCTTGGCTTGGCTCGGCTCGGCTTGGCTCGGCTTGGCTTGGCTTGGCTTGGCTTGGCTTCGCATCGCTTCGCTGTGCTTCGTCCTACTCGTGCTGCCGAAGTGAGAAGCCGCCAGGATTTTCACTGCGTCTGCATAGCCTGTCGGTAAGCTTCGCATGGGCGAATTACTCGTGTTGCTCTGTGCACGGCTAAGAGTACCAACACGTACACCACTGATAGCACATTGGCACGATAGTTTCCAGGTAGTAGTATAAAGGTATTGCAATTAGTACTGCGTTTAATTCGAGAGTCTGGCGCTAAAGGAAGTAGGTAAAGGTTGAAAATGCCGTCGATTGCGGAATATCATAGTTGAATCAAGTGTACTTTAAGCACTGCATATCAACCTGGAACAAAATCGGTGTAACGCGGGCGTCAGGCTTGCAATTCTCCAAGCAAATTTCTACCCGTTCCTGCACAAAAACAGGTTGTTAAGAACCTCATGTAGGTGTCGTCGTTAGTTGTATCAGGTTTATTTTGCGAGATGCATTTTTGGAAAATATGATCGCAAAGGAAAGTGATTTATTGCGACATTGGATTTCAGTATTCGTTTTATACATACATATCGATAATTTGGTTGGCAGAAATGTCGAAGAAGCGTAGTTGGTACATAAAATTCACTTCCACTATAATAATACTAAATATATGTATAATATTTGTAGTTCTCCGTGCGGTTTGTTTACGTAAAAGCGACTTGCAAAGAGTCTGCTAATATTAAAGAAAAACACTAGAGAAAAGTAGTTGCGGTAAGTCATAGAAAAATTTGTTTCGCATAAATTAAGCAAAAATCGAATCAAATCCTGAAAATATTATTTGCATTCCGAATAAAAATGAGATTTTCTCCTTCAATTGTGTTAAATTTTTGCTCGCCATTTTTCGACTAAAAGTTATTGGAGACAAAAGAGTTGCATACAATATTGGTTATTTATGGTGAAATGCTTGCTTGCTACGTAAGCGATAGATGTGAGAATCTGTAGTGCAACGACAAATCGACATACCGATACGCCATCTTAATTTCTACAATTCTCGGCTGATCTTCCAACACTTGCAACAGTTGAGACTCTTAGAGAGCACAGTGTAACCATAAATCTTCAAATGTTAACGTCTCATTCTTTATGTAAATTAAAGGCTTCTTTGCATATGCATACATGTGTATATGTATACAATATAATAGATATTATGTTATACATTTTATACTTGCTTCATACATATATTTCTTTTCCATACATACTGTATAGATACATATGATTCATTAAATAAATAAATACGTAAATAACAACAGTTACGACACGACGGGGACTTTTATGGTACATTCTCATTGTTAGTAGATATTAGGAAATGACAAATATCACCGCACAGCCAGTGATATAAATCCTATTGTCCGGATATTTATTTTTGGTCTCGTTTAATTATTATCGGCAACAAAATACCTGTCAAAGAAAGTTATTTTCCGCTTCGTCGATGAGAATATCAGCAGTGCAATAAATAGAGTGCGTCGAGTTTTGCGCCACACGCCAAGGACAATAATTTGTAGCGTTATGGATATCACTACGTATTGCCTGATAGCGCTGTATATCATTATAGACATTGTCATCCGAATGTCCGGCAACAATTGTCAAATTCGGTCTCTGACTTCTTATTAGCCAATACGAACGTTTTTGTATAATAACGCATCTCCTAACCACTTACATTAGGCAGAAAAGAAACAGGAAAAATCCGCTGGATAAAACAAGCTTGAAAAACAGGAATGCCTCCAAAAACCTATAACCACGAGTTGGATTGCATTCGCATTTTTATCAAATACTTTGATGGAATATTTTCGTACGCAAATTATATTGACATGAGCTAAACCCTTGACATTGAAAAACGAGAGATAAGATGTAACCAAATTTTACCACATGGAGTGTGTAGAGTTCGGCACTTCCGAACCCAACGGTTAGAGGACCTTCCATACGAAAAGATTTGGATATACACATGTATACATATAGTACATGTAGTATTATATTACAGTAAGGATGAGCGTCATTGTCAGAATTCAGCGATCAAATCTTGCCAGTATACATGTAATCTGTGATTGAAATAAAGAATTTGCTGTTGATAAATTCAATACTGACAATGAGTATTAAGGGAAATAACTGCCGCTTATCTACGAAAGTGACTACGTATTGCCAGAGTGGTCTCATTGTCAGTCGCATTCCAGCAATGAGATTCGATAAGCGAGAAATACTAGTGAAAATACTAGTGGCACGACGCTCCACGAAGAAAATGTACCCCGCGCCGCGCTGCGCCGATATGATTTACGTTTACGGCTTCTGTGATAGAAACTCTCGAGCTGCCGTGTGTCGACCGTGCGTCATGTTCTACGGCGTTTAGGAGACCTTTCACCCAGAGGATTTCCAATACTTTTAATGACAACCTTCTTGAAGACATAGGGCAATTCACACACGAATTAGAGTTATGTACTTTGATCGAGATTAGCTAGAGCAAAATTACCAAATTCAACTCCACTGGACTTTACGAACTTAGAATTGGATTAGTATAGGTCCGGAACAAGTTCCCCGACCACCTCTCTTTACAGTTCATTCTATGCTCGCGTCTGCCAAGAAAGGTAGTGCCAGTCAATGAAACCGTCAAGTCACAAGGGTTAACTGTCTTTTTGCTCCACTAGAAGTTAACCCCCCACCCCGCCCCTTAACGATAACGGCTCCAACTATTTACTATTGGTGATTGTTTTAAACACATTTCGCTTGTAAATTTGTTTGCAGAGACCCACAATTTCACCGATAAATGATAGTTTCGGTGTTTCTGAATGCATTCGTGATCAATTTAGCCTAAACTATAGTATTCTTATTTTAATTCAGCTCATTATGCTAGATTTAAAGTAGATAGAGCTATTAATTGTTCGAAGAAAGTTCAGAGTACCAGATTCGGTATGCCGTATTTTACAGGAATTAAAACGATCGAACAAATGCACTGACGTTTAAGTGGGGAAAATCACACTCAAAACACACAGGCAAGAATCGCCAGTATACAGGTGTAATTCATATGTCGGGGAAAAGGCAGCAAGTTCAACTATGTTGATACATAGCATACATACATAGGAACACAGTTAACTCCGATGCAATATACGCTCATTCGCTCATTCGGCAGTACGTAACGCCTGGAACAAAGTGCAAGCGTTACAATAGATGTGTTGTACTGATCTTGTACTTTATAAAGTCTGGGAACTTGCCGAGTGGCACAAAGTGACAGTTAAAGAGAATATTCGAACGCGGGGAGGCATTAAAGTTGACGGCTCAGAGCTGTTTCTCGTCAAAGGGAAGAACTCAATCAACAGTTGATTCACTGCACAGGCTGCAATGCTTTTGCCGCGGAAAATCATTTTAGGCATCTGAACGATGCGAACGTTTCATTCCAAGATATGCTCTGAATTTCATTGCAATTCTGAACGTTTAACTTTCCATCTATTAACATGTCAGCTGTTGTATTACACGTACGCGTGGCACTAGCATTTGCTTAAAGGAGAAGCGTTCTTAAACCTTTCGGAGGAGAAAGTTCGGAATGTGTATAAATACATAGATTTTCGAACAGCCCGGCCAGACTACACGACTACAGCATTGTAGCCGGCAAATAAAAGTAACATAACACTCCGACGATTTGTCCCAACGAACTCTTAAGTAAAATCACAGTGAAGTTGGAACCTAACAATTCGCAAGCGTTAGCTCTTAACATACAAAGAAGAGCTTGGGGTTTTTCTGTCAAACTCAAAGGACTCTCGAATTAAGCTTTTTTAAGCTTCTTAATGATCGCCTTACATTAGAGATTAGAACTTTCATATCCCGCCCTTGAAATACCTAGTGAAAGATTTTCCGTCATGGTATCCGAAAGGTCAATGGTGCTTACTCAATTTGCATAGAATATTTGGAAGCATCAAGTACGATGACATAATTCGTAAACGGCTTGTGTATTTCCCAAATTTGGCGTAACATTTTTTTTCACCTCGTTCCAATACATCACACATTGGACAGTTTAACCGGAACAGCGTTACAGACGGCACCACCTCGCACTTAATTAATGGATCTCATACTCGTGTGTTCTGCTTGAGCCCTGCTTCTGCAATTCCCCTCATTCGGACGACCATTGCGGTCCGTTAGATTGGCGAAAAAAATCGAAACAAGAAGCACACTAAAGGAAATTGGCCCGAATTCCATTCGAGTTTTGCCTAATCGAAGAGGCCAAACATCGAATGTGAGGATGTTCCCGCCTTCTTAGAAACTCTTGAACTAAATTCGACGCTATTGATGGATTTCAGAAGCAATTGAAAGAAGACAGAAATCACGGCAACTGCAATCATTTCGTCGAAAGCTGTTAACTCGGAATGAGCATGAAACGAATGAAAACGCCAGCTGGGTGGCATTGGGGCTGGGGTTAAGCCCGAAGGAAAATGTTGATTGGACGAAGAACTGGGAGCTCATTTCCTGCCGGTAAGGCGGCCGCGAAAGGCGCGTAATTCGATTTTCCTCGAAAGCTCTAAGAGCTATGCCCAAAAGCTCGGCGCGGCGCGGCGCGGCGCGGCGCGGCATGGCATGGCATGGCTTCTCCATCGCGAGCGTTTCGGAATAATTTCGAGTCGACAAAAGAACCGCGACTGCTTTATTCATGGCTGCGCAACCGTTGCGAGTGTAATGCATCGCATCGCATTGCACCGCACAGTGTGCCCGGGCTTCTCGGCCCACTTTGCACGCTCTAACGTGCGCTTGAGTAAAGACGAGCCGGCCGCGGCCCAACGAGAAAACTTGCCAACTTCCTTAATAACCGTGCCGTTGTTCAACTCCTCGCATGCAACTTCCTGCGCCTTTAACGTTCGTCATCAACTCGCTATGCTGGCACATAATAATGTGCAACATAATAAACGCGTGTGTTCGTGAAACCCATTGACATTTTCTCTACTATTAGCGGTGGTCGATTTTCACGGTATTACGAAACCGATCTTCAGTCTTCCTAGTTAATACTTAGGTAATTGATAGGGTTGTTTTTTCGCTGTTCCACAATTTCATAATTTGCGAATAGTATCATGTGCTCCGATTGGATCCATTATCCGTATTATTAATTGGTTTCGTATCGAATCTGTAAACTCTGACAGTGAGTCTAGACTGTATAGAGAATTCTACTGACTTTGGTGTAATGCCATTCAGGAATCGACTGCGACTTGAAGAAAAAAACTCGTGTGCGATTCGTAGGTCGTAGATGCAGGTCGTACGTAGTTCTCAATCTATCATTATTATCATTCATTTGATCGTCAAGTCGAAGGCAAAACTAACGGTGTCCAGGCGATAACCCTATTGTACCATGTTAATAGATGCAATTTGATCGCAAGTCTTGCCACGCGGGAGTAATGTCAATGGATAAATATCCGTTATGTTTGGCAAGGTTGTCGAACTAATCAGAACATGGCGTAAGTTTCAATGACGTAGCGTGTAGACGGTCCTTTCGAGGGTGAACACAACACGCGGGAGAGTTTAGTAACGTTGCAGACTGTAATTCACGACCGCGAGTATAGGTCATACCCCGTTAGTTACATTGCACCGCGTTGCAGCAAGCTGACCGAGTTGCGAAAAAATTTGATGCTCCCAACCCAGCGATGAAGCATGGGTCTTAATTGACGCGTGCATGCTGCATGTAAGTTTCATTCAAATTTGGCGTGTTTCGGGGCTCGACCAGAAATAATATTAGCTCCTATTCACTTTGCAGCGCGTGTTGCAGCCCGCGTTGCAATCTAAAAAAACGAACTGAATGGAGTGCCGACGGAGATTATCTCATAATACCGTGCAATCCGGCTTGTAGATCACGAAATTCAACATAGTTTTTTCTGGTTTGTTACACGAGGACGGAATTGGAACGAACTTGGAAATTTTATTCAAAACTCCCGAACGAGTTTCACGCCGCAACATGCTGTAAGCCTGCATGAATTGCTGATCGAATGTACGCGTAACTATAAGCCTTTTAATCCTGCCTGAACCATTATGTTTCGAGATTTCGGTCCGTGTAATTGTTAGTAGTGGAAACCGTATCCTGCGGAGTTCTTACGCGGTTAGCCCGACTCGAATTCCCTGTCTAGATTATTGGCTCGTAGTCGTTTCTTCGCGATGATTAGAGTACACTCGATTGACTGCAAGCGCAACAGGCGCGTTATCGCTGCCCATTTTCTAATTAACTCACCACAGTTGAAATCCTCCAGCAGCCTTAACTGTCTACCAGTAAAACAAAAGTACCTGCACCTTACGTTAGGTCAGGTTGTGGCGTTGCCGTATGAGTGCGTTCGTACGCGTCGAGTCGGTTCCGAAAATATGGAAATATCAGTGGAGAAGATAAGTAAAGAGTCATTCGGCAGTTGATAATATTTTTATATTGCAAAATAAACATTTGTCAAAGTTCTCCGTTCCATCCTTGCCGATTAGATCGATTGGGAGTCAAAAGTGACTCATTTTTAATAAATAATCCACTGTAGTAAGCGAACGTGCTGCGGGAAACTACCTGGCGAAACAAGCTGAAGCATCCGTACATATTGGCAACAGATTGGCATATCTGTTGTACTCTGTACCCTGTGTATGTACAGGGTGCCCCCTTTTAATGTCCCACCTGATTTATCTCGAAAAATACTGCTCGGATGAAAAATTTAGTTATCGCGCCAGAAGGGGCGAGAGCGGAAGAGATGGACAATGAGTGCCAGAGCATCGTTGCCCGACCACAACTCTAACCGCTACGCTATTATTCTGGTGTAATGCTTTGACGTTTACCAGAGACTCAGGATAAATTAGCTTTCACTATGAGCATTGAATAAACAACACCCGAGACTATCCTCGCAACACGTGGATGGCTTCTTGCCACTGCCGCGAAGGAAAGTGCCGAAGGAAAGTGCCGAAGCAAAGCGAAGCGACGCGACGCGACGCGACGCTACGGTATGGTGCAATGGGCCCTAAATGGATATAAGTGCTCTTGACTCTGGTGCTTCCGATACACCGCGTCCGATTACTTGATGGGCTAGAGACGCCATGGACGAACCGGTTATGTATTTGGCCGAAGAGTGCCAGACGTACATATTACGGTATGTGCATGTACATGTGTACGATTGTACGCGGTGTACTGGCTTGAATCCTGTGCTTTCTTGGAATCGAGTAAACCAGTTTCCACGCCGCGCCGTCCCTTCGGTCCCATAAGAAATGCAAGAACGGCCCGTTGGCAAAGAAACGAAAAACCGGGAAGACTTTTAAGTTATTCTCGGGGATTTTAATCTTCCGCGAACTCCAAAGCTGCAGTAAGCACGGATGCACTCATCACATATTCATAAGTGTCCTATATGCAGATAGCCGCGTCGCCGCGTCGCCGCGCCGCCACACTGCCGGTCGAACAACGCTGTGCGGTGGGGGAGCGGTGCGGTAAAGCAGCGGTCACTTGCTTCTATGGAATTGTGGCCGCTTCGTCAACATTGCGAATACATTATCGCCACGTTTGCGGATTCTCATGTCGCGATAATTGCAATTACACCGTGCAATTTTCTCGACATAAATATTGGCGACGGCTATGGATATTGGCCGCTTATCCGTTGTTCTGCATACGGGATACCAGTTGCGCGAAAAGGCCAGGAGACCCTTCTTGCAAATCCGCTCGCTAAAGAAGCTTTCGAGTGACGAATGCTTGCCACCGAACTCTTCGAAGACGAAGCTCGTTTGGGTGTGCCACAGCTCGTTGCGTTTTTCTTTTATTCGCTCCTTCGTCGACGTTGTTTCAGATTCGCGAAGGCGAAAGGCTCGTAGTTTTCCGATGAGCCATCCGAAAACAATACAGTTGGAAATAATAGTCGCGTCATTGACGTCACGTCGATATCCCGGTGACGAGGCTGCGTTCGGATAGTTTCACCGAATTGTTAAGAGCGCCAGGAAAAATGTCTGGCATTTCCTCCCATATCAGCCAGTATTCCAGACTACGCGCCGTTGCTACGACTCACAAAACTGTCGCGACTATCCTCGCGTCACTTTTCTTCTTCGGTCTCCATTTATGAACGGAACAATAGTTCCGCCCGGCTTGTCGGCTAACGGTAGTAATCGGGAGTAAGATGAATATTCACTGATAAATGGAATGTATCGCGCAAGCTAGTCGACGGCATGCATCCGGACTGAAACTTGTCCAAGGACAAGTTGCGATGTGTTTCGATGTTGCGCCTCACAATCAACCTCGAGCGTAACGCGTTTAGTAGAGAGAGTATGCTGCTCGAGGCCGGTTCTCCAGACTCCAGACCCTTTGAATATTGCGCATTACAGCCCGATTTCATCACGGCTGGTGATACAAAGCTACCGGACTTGCTCCGAGAAATGGACACACAACTTTAGTTGAGTAACAAAGGTGCTGCTTCTGACCGCTTCTGATGTATGCCCGGTATGCTGACGTATGAGTACTAGCTACGTACATACATGTATGTACGTGGGATCTTGTTTCCTCATTAAAGATGTTTGCCAATGTGTCAAAATCAAACAACCTTTGCATTTGGCCACGACAGCATCAGCGCACCAGCTAATTGATTAGCCTTAACATACATTGCTTGTTTAACTCAGAATACGCAGCTATTCGTATACCTGTATTGTTTATACCGTACGCAGAACCTCAACTTTCGATACTCGTGGAGTCCGACTCGATGAAACCAGCGAGCAATTCGGGGAGAATTTTGAAGAAAGGGAGTTAAATAATACGTATTAAAATATGCAACCACTTTTTCTTCCTTGAGGGAAGTAGGGGCACAAAATAGTAGAAGTAGAAGGCCGGGATATAAAGTCCTGGCTTCGACGCTGGCAGGTTGTTCGGCCGGTCGAACAGAGTTATCGAGCCGATGGGGAAGTTATCCGAGGCTGTCCCTTTCTAATCCCGGCTGTTCGAGCTATTATCCCAGAAAAGCCACTCGAACATCCGATTAGGAAAACCGAACATACGTTATTTCCTTCGCGGAAAGCGCTCTGCGGGCCACTTGAACCGAAATGACATTTTATTGTTATTACGTTTAGGATCCAAGGCGGCCGTTTCTCGATCCAGTCCTACAGAATTGTCGGATTTCTGCCATTCAATACAACAAGACTAATGACAGTACAAATTCCCTCTGGCGACACGAGAGAACCGAACTGCAGGATATGGCCGTAGGAGGCCATATCGTGTAAAGGCATTCTTCCCTCAAGGAGAGACACTGTTTCAGGGCCCAGAGTCTAAATGAAGCAACTCGATTCTAGAGAATCCCAAGTTCTGGAGAGGGAAGTTTTGTAAGAAAAGGCAAAAAACTTTTCTTGACTGAGAGATGGGCTTGCGAGCAAAGTGAGGATTATAAGAAGCTTTTAGAGCACTTCTTGCTAAACACATTTGCGCCAATTCGAATGTTTTAAAGAGGCACTGATAAATTTTTGACGCGGCACCTAGGGCGCCGGAACTCCGGGCTGTTTTTATCGGTGCATACGAGTTCCAAGTGTTCCACCAAATTTCTGACAACCAGCTAATGAATCATTAAGACTGGTTAGGACTAATTGTAAGAAGAAGTTTCAGTTAGCCGAACAATGCCTTCCGAAACTTACTTTGCAATTTATGACAAGTTCATTTTCGATCAACTCTCCATCCTCTTAACCCTTTTAATGAACTTTCGTATTCACAGTCAGCGCGGTAGCCGTCAAAGTATTACATACATACTGCGTATCCCAGAAGAACGAAAATAATTAGATTGGTTTTCGGGAGAGCGAGAGAGTCAATCTCGAAAACCGCGACATAAACGGTGCTCTCGGTCTCCTAAGACGTCAATATTCCAGCGCATCGGGCCGTATCAAGAATTCCAGTGCTGTAGCGTGGCTACGAATCCTGCGCGAAGCTCCATGAATTCCCGTTCGCCGAGGAAGAAAGTCGACGGCAACTTAAATGGAAACAAAATAAATAGGGGGTGCGGTACGGCAGAGCACAGCAAGGTAAGGGAGATTCCGGCAGCTCGGAATAATAGGATTTTTCAGCGGTTTATTCGACGGCGCACGGCGCATGACGCTCGGCGCTCGGCGCTCGGCGCTCGGCGCTTGTAATTGATAAATGGAGATCCAAAGAGTGGAGTGGGAGAAGCGCGTTGAAAAGAATGCCAGGTCGCGGTAGGACGCTACCAGATAGGGTAGGTAGGGTGGTTGGAGCTCAAAGAGGGCATATCGGAGTGGGCAGCTGAGAGAGAACTGCAGTTTCACCGCATACCGGAAGACGAAGGCGCGGCCGGTCTTGAAGCGTTTCATGGCGAACCAAATATTCGCGGTATGCTGCAACGTTGCGCGTCGGAATTTCTAGTATGAACTCGTTACACTGCGAGACCACTTATAATTAATTGCTCTAGTTTATAATCGCCTTGCGGCCATTGTGACACGACCGTCCAAATAACAAGGATACTCCAAGCGGTCTCGCCACTAATCCGATCCCCCAGTTTTGTGCTGCCGAGATGTTTGATACTTCTCTTGAAACTCGTGCATCCACCGGAAATACGATTACGGGACCCGCCGGCCGATACCGATCGATACTCTGTCATTGCCACTGGTGTACGTCCGAATACGCTGGAACGCGCTGGAATGCGCTGGAATGCGCTGGTGTACGCTGGAATATGTTCGAATACGCTCAAATACGCTGGAATACGCTGGAATACGCTGGAATACGCCGGAATACGCTGGAATACGCCGGAATACGCCGCAATACGCCGCAATACGCTGGAATACACCGGAATACGCTCAAGTAGGATGGAATATGTCGGCAAAGCGAAGAATGTGCAAAGTATGCACTATGTCGGCTCCACTGATGCCCCCTTGTGCATCAATGGCACAATATCCTCAGCAATCTCGAAAATTCGTCTACGATTTACGGTGAATGTGTCGTGAATCGAAGCATCTTCCTTAACTACTAGACTCGATAAGTTTTGTATAAACAATGTCATTTTATCGCGATTATCCCACATCATCATTCCTCATCGATCATTTCTTATGCGTTTCGGGATAATGTGCACATGCCTACCTGCCTATTACAACATTACTACGATACATGCATAAAGCATTTTTGAGTAGGCTCATGCGCTTCAATATATCCCTGTCAATACGGTCTCTTTGCCAAAATGTTTGAGATTTGATAAAACCCTAATTTAAGCGGACGCAGTTGGGACGAATGAGAATTAGCTGTCACTTGACACGATACTACGGAAGAATGGTTCGTGCAAGGGGACTGCTGCACTCAAATACACAAGTCGGGAGTAATTTTTCGGTTTTCGAGAGAAACGTGCGCTTATAAATTTTCCAGATTATTCTCTTACACTCGCATTCTTCACGCAACGCGCACTTGTCGACTGTTGGCTTAAGAATGAAGGAGCGCTGGTTGTCGAGGAAATGAAAAGTCATTGCTCCCAAGGTGGGTCATTCGGGCTTACACCCAAAAGGATAGGACAAAGACTCGCTGCCTGAGATTCGAGTCGGTTGTAGCTCAACCAAATGCGATAGACAAACATTGAGTAAAGGTACATACCGCGAATGTGCACTCACGATTGGTACACACTTAATTCAACTCTCTATATTTCTCTATATTGTTCTACGTGTTTGTCTCATTCTTTTAATCTCGTTCTTCGTATATACACATACATCTACATGTAGAGGATTTCGAATTTATCCTAGTTTAGACTCCCATACACTGCTCTACACGTTTTTGAGGTTTCTTCGAAAGATTGCAATGTGGTCGTCCATCGACTCTATATATGTTTCCTAACAAATGTAATCGCCTAACTATACATATAATTGTATAACTGTATTTTCAAGTAAAAACGTAAATTAGAAAAAAGTAACAGGTTGGAAATTTGGCGCTTCTTTCTCAAATACTGGCAGCGGTGGTTCGCAGGACGTTAGTTTAATGACGGGACACATACCTATTCCTATTCAACCAGTTTCTAAAGTAATTGTGCTTCAAGTTTTTCACACCATATACATATGTATATGTATTTACAACTCTGTACACGCATAATCTTTATGTATACAATAATCTTACCGTACTTTGATGCTTCCGTAGACCGGCGCTGGAAACGCTCAATTCACTTTTCATCTCTGAGCTTTGTTTACGTTTCAACCTGTTGGCCGACGGTCAGCCTCGCAACAGCAATTATTTACAGTATTGTGGAAAAGCGTTCATTGAGAATGAGGACTGATAAATATGGAAAATATGGAAAATATGGAAAATATGGTAAATGTGATAATGGTAGTCAAAGGTGGTAAATGTTGCGAGCCCGATGATTCCTGCATCCAAATATCAACATTTCATAGCGAATATCCAAGTCATGGATATCAAAGGCTCATTATTATTTAGCGATTTTAGCGGTTTGTCTCTCAAACACTTTGTTAGTAAATAATTCCGTAAAATGCAAGTCCACGTTTATTGGTTTGGCAATGTCTAGTATCTTATGGCTCAAATCAATCGGCGGTACTAACTAACCCTGGGTTAGTTCTATCGGAAAGGCAATCCAAGTGCGGCGGACTGTCGTTGATCAAAATCTTATGACAACAGCTCGCCCATACAAATCCCATTCTTGATCTTTCAAGTCAAATTTGAATGCTTGCGAATTAGCAAATCATACTATTTCAAGACCAGTCGATTTGTCCGTTGGTTCTCCTTTGTCTTCAAAACCTAACTTCTTGGTCCAATTCTTTGGTTTGTGGAATCATATTCCCATACCGCAGATATACCAATGCAGAAGAAATTTACTAGTCATGTAGAAACACCCCACCGTACTCGAAGCATCCAACATCGAACAATTGGTTCTGTTTGCTATTGACTGGAATCTGAAATACATTGCGCACAATAAGCAGATCAGTAGAATGTGTCGAGATGGCTAATTGTGAAATTTCTAGTCTTCCAAACTACACTACACACATGCTGTACAGGTTGCTCCCGAATTCTACGTAGAATAAGTGGGCACGCGGTGATTTTTCATGAAAAATGAAAAGAGAAAAAAAGGAAAGGGAAAAATATGCGGAAAAAAAACAGACAGAAACCTATGACGATTTTTTCATTTTCTACGTAAACAGCGACAGCTTAAATAGCATACCAGAGATTGCAGAGAGCTGTTTACAAACATCATAAACGTTATACGATGCTCTGCGAGCTGTATCTTATTGTTAGCCTTATAATTGGCAATTACCCTCGGGGCAGCGAGAACTTTACACTAGCGTACCCCAGGATGGGGTAGATTTTTAAAAGTCGACTTTTTCCAAAACTCAGCCTGAAATGACAAAACGACACACGTTCCTTTTTTCTGTTCTTTCATGAAGAATCACCTCATACACGTTTGATCGCTCACAACGTTTTTCCGTATATTTTAACGAATATTTCGAGCAACCTTCATGAAAATAGACGAATTGCGTGCTGTTTGAGTGTTTGAAATATGATAGCTATGTATGTCGGTTCAAGACTTTATATCGGGATTGGGATCGGGATTGGGATCGGGATTGGGATCGGAATCGGGTCGGGTTCCCGAAAGTGTCTGGCGATTCGAGATTGTCGGAATTTCTGACATTTAGCGGGGATTCTCGATTCCTGAGGAACTCTAGATTCCTGCGGGTTTTCAATTAAAATAATATACATATGCATGTATTGTTGTGCCGCACGAGGTGTCCGGGTAACAAAATTCTATATGCTACACAATTCGGCACTATTGTAGTATTTCTCATGATTCCATAGTTTCTAAGTCAACCTCCAACCCGACTCGAATCGAAGGTCCGCTTCTCGAGCGTTTTGCAAAATAATAAATCTTGAATACATCTTGGATAAAACTTGGCGACCAATTGCGCATATGTACATGGTAAATTGGAAGTTTCGCTTGTCCTATATCGGCCACTTGATTGTTATAGTTATCGGCGCGGCGTGATGGAACACGGTGCCATGAATCCAGCGGCAATTGTGGCAAGTTTGCAAAGGGTTGCCGGTCGGGGCGAGGAGATGTAGTACGTTTCTGAAAGGGCTCATAAAGGAGAAATACGTATCTGAAATTTGTCAGAAACGTCACAGGAGCCTGCTCGCAGTAAGCAGATAACGCGCGCGCACGTGAGCGACTGCGGGCACAGTCTGGTTTCGGTTACTTGACGTGCTTGCAGCTAATGAAGCCATAATGAACAAACTCCCTTTGGTTTATTACGTGACAATTGAGCCCTACATGACAGAACGCAATAATTCAGAGACTTCATTAACGCACGTATACTGCGGTGCGCCATACATTTTGGTTTTCATGCCAATTACAACGCGCATCAGAATTAATGCTAATTTCGGATATTTCGCGTGTTGATTTAATCAGAATTCGCGCGTGCTGGACGAGCCCCCGCGCGCGGTGTATGTCCAAATAATAATCTGGTCGCATCAACTACACTTTTGATTAAATAGAAAGCTAGCCAAAATATTGACTGGTTCGCAAGTAGCTCGATATCTCATTTGAAATAATGAAACACCACCGAGCGCAATTACTTGGCTCTCGTGGCGAGCTTACGCCAATCCCGCGGCAGTCCCTTTCGGCACAGTACAATTAAGGAAGTTCCAACAATGAAAGCAGAATTCACCGAGGCCACTAATTGCAGTGGATTCGCTTGACCGGGCCAATTTAGCTATGCTTGTAACTATAAAATTTAAGTTTCATTATCGCGCTAAACGTGCGCACATAGTTCGTCGTCATGCCACGGTATCCGACTCGCGAGGGCAACCTCGGCGGCCGCGAGCAAGGCGAAATGAATTTCGTCGGCAAAGTCCGTTGCCCGTTGCCTGTTGCCCGCCGCCGGCTGTCGGCTGCCGGCTGCCCGCTGCCCGCTGCCCGCTGCCCGCTGCCCGCTGCCCGCTGCCCGCTGCCCGCTGCTCGCGCCACGCTACGAGCCTAGTCCAACGCACGGTATGCGCGATAAAAATTAATTTTTCTACCTCTTCGCGCTCGCAAAAAGCAAATGTTCTCCAACGGTGAAAGCAGCTCGAGCCGTCGAGCGGTTTTCGCGATTTAGCAGGCATTTATCGCGAAATCGCGGCCAGTTGCGGTTCTGAGGGAATCTGCATTCCCAGGTGCATGAACAGGACTGTTGGTTGGTTGGTTGGTTGGTTGGTTGGTTGGTTGGTTGGCTGGCTGGCTGGCTGGCTGGCTGACTGGATGGATGGCCATATCTACGTGCGCCTCGTTCTTGCCCGTGGAAAAGGCTCTAAAATAGTCTAAAAGCTATTCGCCCGAATTCAAGTTTCGCCCGAGTGCAAACACCGGCTTGGCTTACGGTGTATCTTGTCCCGGTCGAATGCGACCGCAGCTGTGTTTGAGTTTACGGACTGCGCCTTCGGGGTATTAGGCTGCGTTATCGCAAATTACTGTCAAATATATGCGCAGGGCCACGAGATTCTAGGGACATCCTCCGGGCGCAACTTACAATTAGTTCGTGGGTGGCGTCGCGCCGCGTCACGCCGAGAAAACTCGAAGCGATTTGGTAATCTCGCAATACATACCTCCGGTGATTCGTTCGCACGTATGTACGTACAGTGCACGTACGGTGTCTCGCGCCGTTTTTTCAAATTTATGAGATCGTATCGGATAGGAGAAGTGGCTGTACGTAATCTCACGACCACCCTCATGTTTCTTGATACTTAAATACGCATAGTGGAATGATTGCACTTAGCAAGGAAATAATAATGATAATATTATAAAAAAGAAAACTGTATAGATCTACCTTCGTAAGGTATACGAAACAGTGACATAGGGTGTATGTGGCCAGGGCGAGTAACGATAATTACTTGAGGAGTAAGCTGACTCCGATACCGTTAAAGCCAAGCGCAAATCGTTCGACGTGGATAATGTAGAGATCTGAATACAATATTTTATAATCCTGAGATGCCGGTGTTGTCGAATACGCGACACGCGATAAGATAATTTGGGGAGCGGCCTCTGTAATAATTCACGTCAACAATGCGAGCACTCGTGCGGAATATCGATTCACCGGAAACAAGAAACGATGGTTCTCCAAAGCCCGAAATAACTGCGGATGCTCGGCAGAAATCTGAGGGAAAAGAATTTGGCGCACTGTTCGAATTTGCGAGTGGCGCACGGATCCAAGGTTTCCACGGAGCTTGGGCTATTAAATATTTAATGCGACGTCAGCCGTGAAAACTTGGGACCAAAATAGAAGCCGCCGCACGGAAAGCTCCTAACAAGTGGGTCAGAAGCAATAGAAGTAAGCGGCGGGGCGCGGCGGGGCGCAACGGAGCGCAACGGAGCGCAACGGAGCGCAGGGCAGAAAGTACATACAAGTACATGTATATGTATAGGAATATAGGAAACGAAAATTCTAGGGTGCACGTACCAACGATCTCGGGATTGACGATCGCGCCTGGTATCGGACAATCGCCGTTAATGTCAACTCGTAATAAGCCCAAGGGCAATATCATTTTTATGATACCCATAAGCATCGATCCTTCCGCTCCTCGTGCAACTCGATGTCGCGCGATAACTCGACTTTTCCTATCGTCGATCCCGACACTTGCTGGAAATCGAGCATTCGCCTTTACGACTCTCCTCGTTGCGCGGATTACGCTACGAAGTATTAATTTAATCGACGACGTGCCCGACGTTTTGGGTCCATCGATATTTTAGTCCCTGGCACGAATCCCAAACGTTTTTGCGCTACGGGTCAAGCAGTGAGCATTCGACTAGCCAGTGATCCCCAGCCATTGGCCAGCTACCACCGCACCGCATCGCACCGCCGCGGCGCTATATTTGCTTGCATTACGCCGGTTTCGTTTAGCCTTAAATATCTCCTTCTTTCTACGTTCTTTCCTCTAATTGCAAGTACATAGTTCGTTGCGCGTCAATGCCCAGTGAATGAACCGGGAATACTGAAACAGAGTCCGTATGCCAAGGGGTGCGCCCGTCCTGCCCGCCCGGTCTGCTCTCTTTCATAGCTCTCTACGGCACTCACGGCACTACGGCGTCTCCACGCACGTATGTGATTTGCGTTTAAGCCACGGCCCCTTCGAAATTCCCCTCAAAGGCTTCGCAACAGCCCCGGCCGTCTTGTGCCAAAGATCTGTCGGTAGGAAAATCGGGCGAGCGTTATATCGGCTAACTTGAGATTTCTCGTCAAAGGAGTTTCTCCACGAGGGGCATTGTGGCAAGAGTCGGGAAACGAATGCATCGGCATGCATCGGCGTGCTATTGCGAGTAAAGACACACCGTGTCCTCGACAAGCGTGTGCTTACTCGAAAGACAGAGAGACGCGTCCTCCGGAGAACGGTAATGGACGAAGCTCTAATCTGGATCCATTAGTCTGACAGATGTAACGGTAAACACGGTGTTGTTGCGATATCGGCTTGCAAATTGCAACACTGCCACCTGGGGGACTGTGATAGACAGGTCTTGGGTCGGACTGATCAGGAGGACAGAAGGACGCTGATTATAATAGTTCTCGGGTATTGCCGCGACTTCGACTTCCTAAAGCATATTGATTACAATCATTATACCGTATTTGTATTCTCTTGCGCATGTTCCCATGCTTACAATTAGTATACAGACTGTATTGGTTTACTTCCTGGTTCAACTGAAAAATGAGTGATTCTACGCGAGAGACTACTAGCAAAAGGCCAAACAAAACACAACGAATTACGTCATATTTCACATTTTCATCTTCGAAGAACAAGCGACGAAGGAAGAGCACGTGTCTGACGGTCCGTCTGCGATCTGGTGTCTATAAACCATTGCATTTTTTAGGTTTTGTCTCTCGTTTTCCGATTCTACTATGAATACAGTATGTAGTTTGTATGTTCACAAGCCAAAACAGCTTTTACGTACGTATTCGTCAATAAAGAACGTTCGCAAAAGCTTGTTTAAATCAAACCTGACCATTTGCGGATGAAAGTGGTTTGCACAGGGCCAATCGGTGATGTAGTTAGAAAATGGAATGATCGATTGTGGCACGTAGTAGGTTGACGCTGGCGGTTTCGATATGAAACAAGGGAAGACCCTTAAATTCGGTGGTAGTCGTCTGTAGAGGCCACAGACATAGAGTATACGTTCGCACCCCGGCCACACGCGCCGATATATGATATGTACTTTTAAGGGACGAAGCAACCTCAAATTCAGAAGGAGCTTTAAAACGAGACGATTTCGCGGCTGGACGCGGAAATGCAGTCAGTATGCATCTGTATGCAGTCTGTGAGGAATCTGTGAGGGGTCTGTAAGCAGTCTGTATGCAGTCTGTATGAAGTCTGTATGAAGTCTGTATGAAGTCTGTATGCAGTCTGTATGCAGTCGGCATGCAGTCGGCATGCAGTCGGCATGCAGTCCAATTGCGGATACGTAGGTCTACGTATGCGTGGGTATCCGTAATGCTTGTATGGGATGTGGGAGCGTAGGCGCGCCGCGCCGTACCGGAAAAAGTTTTGCCGTGGAAATTCCACGCATATTCCGGCTTGGGCCTGGACCCGCTGTTGAACGAACCCGCGACTTTTTTTGTGCTTGTTTAGCCGGCGCGAATGGCTTTTTTCAAGTTAATGCTCCGTAAGCGCACGCGTCCATACACTCAACCAGAAAGATTGTTAACGCTTGAAAATTTCGCTGATTGCGCAACAAACTGGCTCTCCTTAAGAAACGAAATCCGGATTAATGCAAACCTCTGCATTACCTTTGAATCACGTATAAATTACTAATTACCTAATTACTTTAAGTAGAAACTGTACTCCGTGCTAGAAGGAAGAATGGGCATTATAATCCTGTGGAATAAAAAACGAACCGTAATGCGGCGGAGCTACTATTTTGCTGATTCGTCTTCCGTATGTATCTATACATCTTCAGTCTTTCACTGCTTCTGCATAGCCGATCGATCGATGCAACATTTGCCATATATCAAAACCATCCTTGGAACTGATAATTATTAATTCGAAATTCTATAATCCCTCATCTTCGACAGATGCAGTTTTATGATGTCAAATTTCATCGTTCATTTGACGTATCTCATAATGGGATACGAATACACGAATATCAATGCGCGTATATCAGATTTCGATCCGATAATTCAAGCATACGAATATTTTTCTATGCTTTCTATTCAAACACGCATACATACATGTACGTATACGTACCTCTGCGGAATTACAGTCATCGAATTGAATTTAAAAAGTTGGAGCTTAAGCGGCAACGAGCCTTTGAAAGCCTCGCATGTCTGAATAATAAGAGAGTAAGTAATTCGTTCTGGCTAGAACGGTCAAATTGCAAAATCTTTCAATAGGGCGGATCGATTTACTTTGCTTCCTTGGCGAATGAGAAACAAGTCAAGAGACTTGCATCCGCCGGATCCCACGAGATTCCGGGAGCTCAAGCCAGGCGAATCGTGCTCTGAAATTGTTTTCCATCGCACTAATGGAGTCAGTTGTTCGCGGCTCGCGGTTCGCGGTGGATGCACGTGTTTTCGATGGAACAGCGACGAAAGAGGATTGACATGGGCTACCCGACGCACGAGCGTGGTCGACGCGACGCAACGCGACGCAACGCAACGGTAGCAGCCTTTTTTTCCTCCACGACTCCGCGACTCCAGGACGGGCACCATGAGTATTATGCGGATTCCGAGCGAACTGGTTTGACGGAGCGTATTACCGGATAACTTGGCCTCCCTCGCAAGCTGGTCCGTTCGCATCATCCTCAAATGTACGTGCTTCTACAAAAGCGAATTTTAAAGCAAATTACATTCCGAGCTTCCGTGTATATTGCCTCATCCTCCCATAAAGGGCGGTCAGGTCAGTTCCTGTTTTCTATTGCTACCTCTACGCTTTCCCCCTTCCCCATCTCCTTCTCCTTCTCCTTCTCAACATATCTCCGTCTCGTAGCCGAGCCGACGTCTTGACTCTCTTGAGTGTCATCCACGTTGCTAACCAACAGTTGCGCCAGGGCTCTACCCGTCAACTTTCTTCTAGCTCGGGATTATTGTGCGGCCGTTCCAACAGTTTAGTCTCTTATTAAAATTCCGAGCACTCGTGCAAAACCCGTGATAGGTCTCGCGTCCTCCAAATAAAAGTCGCACGCTGGCAGATAATGCATCTTTAAACGCATTAGCTGAATTCTGTATAATATGTTGGTGAATATTTGACGACCCTAGATGTGTTGGACTGCCGTGATACATAGCTAGAAACCGGGCATTTTAACCGAGCGTTATATTTCTCGTGGACGTGAAACTTTTATGCGATGTGCTACGCGGCAGAGCGGATTAGCGAGGAATGCTATAACAAGTGAAACAGCCGTTGAAACACTTGGCGCAAAAGAATTCCGGAGGTGCGTTTGCGTGCGAGCCTCGTGTACAGCGCACGCTACAATACTGAGAATATTGTTCAATGTAACACTTACTCGGACGACACGGCGGTAATCTGTAGGAGAAAAATTGAAATTTGAAATTTGAAAAAGTCAAAGAATCCTAGGTCACTCGAAGGTCCAATCTTTTACCGAATACTCTAAATGGCAAATGATTCTACCAAAAAAGGATTAAATGAAATAGCGAAAGCCCTGATCCGCAACATCAGAGAGGGACTTGGAAGGGATTAACGGCTAGCTCATTTAGCCGGAAGTGGAATAGGCCAGCGCCAGCGGAGTGAGGTGGGCGCGGGCACCGGGCACCGGGTAGCGGGTAGCGGGAGATAAGAAGCACCTCGAGATGCCGCGTGCGCGGATTTCGGCGAGTGCATGTACGCTCCCAGGGAAGCTAAATCAAGGATTTGTAGCATTTATACGTATACGTATAAGGCGCGTAGGCGAGGTTCGTTGCAAGATATTCGAGCTTCCTGCGAATGGGAGATCCGCAATGCGGCCAAGTACCCCGATACCTTCGAATGGTAACATTCGACCTGTAAGCATTCACCGGAATTAGCCATTGTTTCGGTCCATGATTTAGGTAAGAGCCTGCAATTTGGTTGAGACTTGCCGATATAGAGTCACGCTATCGACATACATACCAGCGGAACTGGTCGAACCGATAGCAAGAGAGTCAACTCGCAGGCCTCAAGCGCCACGTATCACCGTATCTCCGTCCAGCTGTATCTCGCAATTGGAAGAAAGCTTACCAATGATCCCACGGCTCTAGAAACAAGCTCGAATACGAAAGTAGATTGTTTTGTCCGTGACTGTTCGCACTCGTGACTGACGATGAGAAACCAATTTAAATAGCCACTGACAAAGGCGACGAGCAGAGCTTTATAACCGAATAGATTTTGCTCAAATCTGTTGCGAGTAGGTCGCACGTAGGTTGGCAACGACACTGCCGGCGATGTCGTGTCGGTGGTGACTGCTCGTAAATGGAATCCCCTAAGACGAGCTTTCTTCCTACGGTTGATCTCGAATTGTGCGGCCCAAAGCGACGGAGCACAGAATCCTCTGTTTCTCACATTAAATAATCGGCAACTATTACAAAAATCTCCATTTCTAGTGTCAAGTCATGAAATAATGACGCTAGTAATGTACCGTATTGAGGAACCATTGACCTTTCTTTCGAATTATGGAATTTTCTGAAAATTTACAAAATGTACATAAACTCCTGCAATATGCAAGAGTAAAACGCGATTCGTGGTACAAATAAAAAATGTATTCCGAGTCAGCGTTGAAAAACGAGCAAAACGTTCCTATAAATTTTTCGTTTCAAATTTCGCTTACGAGAAAATTGATTTGGAAAATATGTTTGTTATTATTGCAGTAACAAAAGGGTTGGAAATTAGAAAATTGGTAAAAACTGACTGACTGACGGACTGACGGACTGACGGACTGACGGACTGACGGACTGACAAACCTGCGGTATCGATCGAATATATCGCAATCAATATTTGCAAAGTTTACAAACAGCGCAACAGAACGACACGATAAGCGAATTTTAGTCTATTCTGCACGGCCAAATTCGCACATTAAAATTTAAAGGTAGACTGTTCGGAAATCAATGTTAAAGCAAAGCAAACTATGGATCATTCCTTTTTAAAGAGTGAATGTAAATTGAAGGTAAATTCAGTCTCGAAATGTTACACTCATTTACTCTCATCGACTTGTTTGCCGTTGAAACGGAACAAACGCTAAGCCAGGCGAAATTCCATGCAAGTGAACAATAAGTTGAGTAATAATAGAAGATTAGCGCAGCCGTCGATATCCCCGTGCTTCGCAACTGCAGCAAGTTCTGCAGCTACATAGATATTCCCGTTGCGACTGGTCGAAAACTATAGTGCAGGACAGATTGCGTTCTTGCGGGGGGGTAGTTGAGCGTTGGCCGCGCTGCGCCGCGTCATGCTGTGTTGTGCGTTATCCCCGCGAGTGGATCACTGTACCTCGGGTCAAACCGTAACGTAATTTTGTCGTTTTTCGATGCCGATTATATCCCTGAAACATATTTCCTGATTCGGACCGAGACCGTCAGGGTGCATACCGGCTCCCAAGAGTGCCACTATAGGCATTCGATTCCGGTGAATTACCAGTGGGGTTTCAGCCCGGAAGCAAAGTTCGACGGTGTACTCACGACTGTTGATTTATCGGTATTATTAATACTGGAATAATATTACGTGATACGAACCGTTAAAAACAACGTTAACATCCCCTTACCAATATTGGATGCCACTCAAGGCAGATGTAGATGCCGATGCTGATGCCGATGATGATGCCGATTCACACGATGATCGATAGCCCTAATCCTATTGCGAATCCTTTAAAGCTCACCGTCACCTCTAAAAGCTCTTCCCCAACTCTCGAACTGGCTCACCACCAGGAAATGGCAACCGATAAAACCATTATTAGTGCATGTATTTGTCGGTAATAATCTGCCAGCCGGCGCGGCGCGGCGGTACACCCTCGGGCCTCTCAATGAAGCCGAATTCGCGTCATTATTGTCGTTTGTGAAATATGCTTCGCAGTTCCGCGTTTCCGCCCGCTCATTATTATTTGCAGCGATCACATACAAAGCAAGCCTCTCCCTCGTCAGCTTGGAAGAAAAAGAAAAATAGAAAAGAGAGAGATAGAGAGAGAGAGAGAGAGAGGTATATATTAAAAAGTGGTCAAGGTAATAAAATTCAAATGTTCGACAAAGAACGAAAGCTCGCTACTATTATATGAATGCGGCAACAAGGATTCGAAATCCCCGAAAGTACTCCTCTGTCCTTCGATCCATGACAGGATTCTTCTCCCAGTGAAATGTAGATGTGTGGCACGGAAGGGGAATTGCGTCGAAAGCATCTCATTACCTTCTTTCGCGTCAGTGTCACGTGTGCTGGCGCATCGATATTCACGACAACAATAGCCCGATAAGAAGAGTCAAACATCATCATTCACTCCCTTTCGATTTCGATTTCGATTCGGATTTCGATTTCGATTTCGATCTCCGGCATGAATGTGTAAGTGCGAGGAATGCGGCAAAAGTATCTGATCGACGTGCTTTGCTCCTCGATTGCCGTGAGACAATACCGACCAACAGGCAGGTTTTATGTTGAGTTTATGAGGCAAGTAGCTGGCTCAAGAGCACATATGATCGGATTGTTGAAATCGGACTGGCTCACTTTGCACACAGTCACTTGGCAATCTGTTCAATTCGCTGCAAGAGGAACGCGAAACGCGTTTGCAAGTAAGAATGTAGAATTTGTGCGATTTTGCGAGTTACTAGCCTAGTACCTTTACGCGAGCCAGTGCAGTAAATCAACATTTGGCCTGGAACTTTTAAACCTCGTGGCTAATATAATAGTAGTTGTACCAATTTCTGCCGATGCATCCACCACCGACCCCTTCCCGTAAGTTAAGTTAAATCAAACAAAACCTACGAAATATTCCTTTGCTCATCCGGAAATCCAATTGTTGTGATTGAAATGAAAATACAATAATTGTAGTAGTTGAATGAAATAAAAATGGCCCAGTGGAGATCAGCAATTCGTTAAATCAATGAAATTGTATTCCGCACCTCGTTCCGCACCTCGTTCCGCACCACGTTCCGCACCTTGTTTCGCACTTGGTTACGACTCTCGGACTCACCGAGCAAAACAAGAGTTTTTTGCAGAAAAGTTCGCAAAGTATGGGAACGAGGAAGGGCTGCATTTGATCCGTCTCGCGGAATTAAAGAGTATCCGTCGTAATTTCCTGGCCTTCCTGGCCTTCCTGGCCTTCCTGACCTTTCTGACCTTCCTGCCTGGTTGATGGACTTCTTTGTGCCAAAATAGCAATTAAAACTTGGCGAAATTGTACACTGAAAAGCGAAAGAGGGAAAACACAAAGAAGGTGGAAGAAGCAGTCGGATTACCTTTCCCTTGACCAGGTTCTCTAGCAGGTTCTATCTGGCTTCCGCTGTATTTTCCCGCGGAATTACCGTTAATTGCAGGTTCGCAAATAAATTCGTGTCGAGCTATCTTCGGAGAAAAAATGAGAATGGAAGTAACGCGCGCGCAGCGCTCCGTTCGCCTTGCCGGCACGGGCGGCCATGATAAGCCACTGATATTGTTCATCGAAGCGTGATGCTTAGATTGGACTCGCTCCGTCCCATATCCATTTCGGGTAATCACCGCGCATCGCAGCCACCACACCGCGCTGGCGCCATCATCCACGCTGGCAATTGCAGTAATCTTCGGGAGGAGCACCGGCAAAATCGACTCACGAATTTTCATGTTTTCACAAATCGTCTCGTTGGACCAACCGCAGGTTTATTTTAATCCGCTCCGACACTTATCCTTCTGAGGGTTATAGGCGAATTATCGTTTCCGATTCGAAAAATATGCCATTAAATGGAATGCGGAGACAGTGGAAATTGCATCAGAAAGACTAAATATGTGCATACTAGTGAATAATGAGTATTGACCGGAGGCTCGATGTGTAGCAGTGATTTTCGAAATGATCGACGCACGTGAATTATGCGCTAATGGCATAAAATGGTGGACAGGAAAAAGTCGCGTTGTATCGTCGATTGTACGAACGCACATAATACGTAGATAATTCAAAGCCATAACCGAGGCTTTTGCACAAGTATGTCGTATAAAATGTGCCTCGAAATTCATATTAAAGCCTGGCAATACATTTCCCTCGCATCGCTCCTACCGGCTGTTGCACGCTGCCACATTTAAAATGAATGCGAATTACCGCCGATTAATTTTTCACGTTGCACGGCACACCGTTGTATATGGATTACGGTGAAACTCGTGCTAAATGTTGAACAAATTCCCCGATAATTGCATAGCAAGCCCGCTGAATCGAGAGCAGGAGAACTGGGGATAATCAATGGAGAATGGAGTGCGTTCAAGACACACATGGGCCTAAAAGCGGATACATATAGGCGCGGGCATGTACTGCGCCGCGCCAGGTCGCGCCAGGTCGCGCCAACCGAAATCTTTTTTATCGTGCGCAACTCCACCATGAATGTTTTAATTATACAGGTATTCGTAACTGCCGTTTAAAATCCATTAACCCACCGCGAGCCGAGATAACCAAGGAGAAAAAGTCCCCCGAAATTTTGGGGCCATTTCGAACGAAGCTAATGCCAAAACGGGCAAAAAGGCAATAGAAATTTACGTGTTGGCCTGGAGTTAAGTACCCAGTAAGACTCGTAATTCGAACGGCTAGACGTTTAGAGTCTCGCAGCCAATCGGACTTTTCCTACAAAGTACAATTTGATGACCCGCTCAATTCCTTCGAGTTTATCGCGCGCTAGGAGGCCGGGGCAAGGCGGGGGGGGGGGGGGGGGGCGAAACAACGGTATGGCTGGTTCGGCAAGCGTGCGAAAGAAGAACCGAGGGACAAGAGACAAAAGAGGCGGGGCGGGAGAGTGGCAACTTGAAGACAGCCGAAAAATTCCGCGGCGCGAGTGCCTTGGCTGAACGAGTCCAGCAGTCGCTTCGCTCCTCTGACAATGAGAGTGGCGAGCTAATTCCCATCGTAAAACTCTCCGGCTGCGGAGTACGGACGTTATTTGCTAATCGATTTGCACCGACTGATTTTTCTATTGTCTCGGGCCGTCGAAACGCTTGTCCTGCCGGACACTCCCACGGAATGCTAATTCGCGCCGTTCAAATACTTTTTCTACGTGACTTAAATTCCTCGGATGAGAAAACCATTACACAACCATTTGTCGGCGTCTGGCGGGCAAGCCGATTGATTCCTTGCTTCCTCGCTTCTCCGCATTGTTGGTCCCTCTGTTTTGTCCCGCCTAACCTTTTTCCCCCTGCGGTGGTTTGCGCCAACCGTAGTCATAGACGCGCCGCCTCTAATTAAGCTCACGCACAATTCGAAATCACTCGAATCTCGACCACTGGCATTCTAACGAAAAACTCAACACAGTCTAATCACTTCCACCGGGCGAACTGGCCAAGTTCAATTGAGTAAAAAGTAATATCGCCCGCGCGAATGGCTCAATGCTATTCGTATGCCATTCCACATACATATTCGCCGTAGAGAAAAGATCGAGCGCGAGGGGTTAGAACGCGAAAATAGCAACACACCCAATACTGAATCGGTGTTTCATCATGCGGCTCAATGCCGATGGCTTGAAAGAGTGAAAATACGCACGAACGGGATAGAAAGCCGCAGTTGAAATTATGAGAACGGACTGTAGATTTGTACGGCTCGCCGATTAGTGCATGATTCGAGCACTTTGTCAGCCCTTTACATCGCAAACGGCACAAACGGCACAAACGGCACAAACGGCACAAGCAGCACACAAACAGCGGTCTGCCTCGGATCCACGTCGCTCTGGGATCCCGATATTGAAAACACCGCGGAATCTGCATACTCGGACATACATGAATTTATTCCAAATTACGCGTCGTCCCGTCAATGACCGCAGCGAGGCGGATCTACGCAGTGATAATACGAGAGGTAACTTTTTCCACTGGCCCAGCCGATGGAACGCCAAATTATACTCTGGGTAGCGGATCGTGCCCGCGAAAAACTCGTCAACGGTCCAAGTCCGACTTGCCAATAGTAGAGGCCAACTTCTCAACGTTAGACTTTGAATTTTCTACTGGGTGGTCTTTCTCTCCAAAACGCTAATAGCGCAACGATAACGATTAAAGATAAAAGATTTGTTGAACGCAAACTCTGCGACTCTCGGATAACGGACGGATCGAAAGTATTCTATTCTTCATGAAACAGCAGTATTTTTAATTCCAAAAGCGCCAGTATGCATAAACAGTATGTATCGCACTGCCTTTGTGGCTATGCGTTATCGTTCAAGGTTGGCTCGTTGAACTCTTCACGGCCTCGTCTTTGCAGAAAGAAGAGATTCTCGCGTGGTCACGGGCGCGCGCGATACATCATTTACGATTCCTGGTGAAACGTGCTCACTATATGACCTGGCGAGTACTCCGAATTCGGCCGCAGGACAGCCGCGAGCAAACGCCTGGGGTCTCGCAGACAGGTAAAGAGTCAGCATCGTGCCAATTGAGGGGCTTTCGAATCATGGCGGCAACAATATTTACGTCCACGCATAAATCACGAGAGCTCCGGGTAGCGGATTGGGATACGGAGACGGGTATGGGGCGATGCAGAATGGAGCGAGGCAGGCTTCTCCCGTGGCAGTCGGGTGAAAGCCAGGAATTGGCATGCATGAGAATGCCCTGGCATTCGATTTAATGCGGGTAAAGAGGTAAGATGCCGAGAAACATATCTATCCTGTCTTATCGGATCGCGAAGATGTATATCGTTCGGCATCGAGCCCGGCATCGAGCCCGGCATCGAGCCCGGCACCGAGCCCGGCATCGAGCCCGGCCGCTTCTTTTACCCTCTCGCGTTACCTCCGCTTCGAGAGGGGCCTCCCACCGGTTCCAGCAGTTCTTTCCAGATCCAGAATCGGCTTTAGCCCATGCGAATCCCTTCGCGCCTCGATACAGCACGCTCCGCACCTTTTTCACCAGTTCCCCCCGTCTTCGGTCCTCTGTTCAGTCTGCAGCTAGCGCGACCGACCCCGCCTTTTCCTCCACTTTGTTGTCCTCTTTTCACCTTTCTCTCTTTGACGTCCTTCTTTCCAGCACCTCTTGGCGCTCTGCTCTCGCCGCGTTTCCTGCGCGTCCTTCCGGCCGCCAACTTGGACTCTCGCCGCTCTCGTGGCGACGGGCTTTTCTACATTGTTACACAGTCGACGCGGTTCGGCTCGCTCGTCATTTTTGCGATGGCATCGATTTCCGATAATCGGCACTGGCCGGCGACGAACCGGGCCAAGCAAGCAGAACGCTCATCACGTATTCCATTTCGCCGTGGCGATGTGACGGATCAAGGTGGGGTTGGTAGACCGAATCGGTTGCAAGTACCTCGGGAAAAAAATAACTGGATCCCCTCGTTCGTAGCGGTTTTCGGTTGACCACCGTCTCACCACGCATTTCGGAATAATGCATTTCTCGCAACGGCGGACACCGCGAATTAAATATTATGTGCCTGCGAGGGTTGCCGAATTTTTCATCAGCGGCGCAGCACGATGCGGCCTACCGAAAACCCACCGGGTGAACACAATCCCAACGAAAAATGTCCCAATCCACAAGCACCTCCATTATTCCACTAAATTTTCACATCGATTGCTGTCCCACCACCGTAGTCGGACGCTACCGTTCCAGCCGGCATTCCATTCGAAATTAAGTCATTCTGTGTTTTACTTAACTGCCGTAACGTTACTCTCCTTCGAGGTAATCGGGTCCTCTCTCCCTCCGCAAAATGGCAGGTAACACGAGGGGGAGAGTTTTACTTCCTCCAATTTCGGAGATACAGGATGCAAGATGTACAAACATGTGTGCAAGTTGAAAGAGATACCACACACAACCGAGGAAACAATAATAATCCACTGTTCGGCTAAAATAGAATTGAAGGAGGCAAGGTGAGTTTGTCATCGAACCAAACGGTTACATTAAAGCGGCACTGCCATGCCAATTACGGAAGGAATTTACGCGCCCGGGAAAGCCCGCGGCCGTCTAATTGTAAGTTAACTTACGGGAGCGGGGAGCCAAAGCAAGGACCTCGGGAGCTGGACTTTTTAATTCTGATCGTCGAAGCGAGTAAAACTCGATACTGAGAGAATTTTCAACAATCTGATTGGTCCTGGTCGCTTAAGCGTTCTTAAGAGGTAGTAAAATCCCGTGATGAAACTTTTAATGACAAGCCAGAACGAGTTGTTTGACTCGTTAAAATGGTGGCACGCAATACTCCAATATCGAGAGCGAGCCAATTCGTCGTATTGCGTTAACGCGAAAAATGGAACATCATCCCCTGGAGAATTCGTCATTAGTGGCGTAACGAACCCTCGCGCTGCTAATCAGGACGAATGTATTTTAAGATCCCGGAGATCTCCTGGATTATGCTGACTCATTACTCTTCGTCGTCGCAGTCCTCGAATGATGAAAATACGACGACGTCGGCGCGAGTGCAACGAAGAATAGAAAAGAAGTGGCGGACGGTTCGAGTACCCAGCCGAGCAAGCTCTGCCGAGGGATAAAGTGAAAGAAAAGATTAAAAATGAAGAGGGTCGTTTCCAGCTACCGGATATTCTCTCCAAGTGTGGCAAGCGGATGTATCTGAAAACAATCCACTAAGAATCTGAGCGCTGAAAAATTCAATCTCCAATCGTAATGGGGCTGATGGAATTTTCCTCAAATGAGAAAACAGTGTATTCTGGATGCCCGGTTATAAATTAACGTTCCAAATCTTTTATACACCTCTTGATATTTGAGGCATACGTTTCATTGGCTAACTGCCAGTGAAATTTGTTTCGCCAAATTCTCGAACGGTGAAAGCACGCGGCCAACTGTAGTGAAAGCTTCACTAATTACGTTACGTTCGGTACTGGTAAACACTTTTATAAATGCCAAACATTCCACCGGTATTCTTTCGGCTTTGATTTCCACACAACCCGGATTGCTCTTTCTTGCCCGTTTGCTTGTACTCGTAGGTACGTACGTAGGTAATGCGTCTTTCGCGCCAAGTTCATTAATACGAACGATGTCACTTGAGCCTTGGCTCAACTAATTCAACATTTCCTAACGAAACAATTATCTCAAAACGTTTCCCCTGCACTTCTAACGGCAAAATCAACGATACGCGACTTTGAAAAGACTCTCATGAATTTAGCAAAGTTATGCCAAGTTTTGAGTAACTCTCACTCCAAGTCACCATGGCATCTCGAAAAATATACACGTGATGTGAATGAGTGAAGGGTCGGTACAAAATCTATTTGATCACAATTACGATGCGCACGAGTGCCGTCACTGGGATCCGACAATTTGTCCCGCGGTATAAAAGATCCGGGACTGATCCGATTGCCGTCCATTAGAGGCGACGCGACGCCGACGCCGACGCCGATGCCTCACGGTCTCGCATCGCGTCGCGTCGCGTCGCGCCGGGCTGGACGAATAGGAATCGTGAGCGGTGATTAATACTCGCGCAGCGGCTCAGCGGCACGGAGCGGCGCACCGAGGGTTAATGCGCAAGATGCCTTCCGATTTGCGGATAGATCAGCGATTATGAAAGAGGGCTGCTACACCTTCTCATTAAGAGAATGATCGATCCCTCGGAAGCAGGCAGATACTCGGAGAATATCAGTTCTCTTTCTCCCTTTCTACTGCCTTTCAGCCCGTCCTGGCTTGTGTTCGTGCCTCCGACTTTACGCAAATCAAATATGTCATTTATACCTGATGAGGTCCCTAATGAAGTCGTTATTCGTCTCCGAATGGAATGCTGAAAATGCAGGTTTTGAGGTGGTCCTAACACTACTCTGGCCGCGCTCGTTGAAATACTTCTTCTCGCCAGCGCAGCATACCATTATTGCATTTTTCTTGAGAAGAGGGCGATACATTCTGATTGCCGCGCAGCGGGGTGGGGTGGGGTGGGGTGGCGTGGCGCGGCGCGGCGCAGCGCGGCACCTTATTGTTAGCCACTCATTATCGCGGCCAAAGTCGCCAACGTAGCGATTTCCAGCAGAAATTCAGTTCACAGGGGCACAATGTATTCTACAATGTATTTAACAATACGTCTCTTTCACAGCTTTCGTCGCCAGTCTCAACGGATTTCTAGGATGTCCAGAGCGCGAAAAAATTACACGAACCATAATCAACGCGATGAAAGCTGTTTATGTAATCGAATAAATTCAGAAATTAGGTTCAACGCGAAGCGGCACGATAAAAGAATGAATCCTGCATTGTGCGAGCTAATAAATTTCATTGTAAGAAAGCTAAATTCGATAGTGGCAACAGCAAAGGTCTTCGCGTTGTTAACATGATTCTCTTACCAGACGAGCAGTCATGCGATTCGCAGCAATTGCTGCTCCCAATCAATGTGGTATATACGCCAGATATATTATAATTATGTATCTCTTTCGTAGAATTGTCTTCGAGGGAGTAGCCGCGCACGACCCACAGTCAGAATCGATATTTTCAACGAAAGGACCGTTTGCATTTGACTTAAGAATCGACACTTGCGCACTTTACCGATCGTCCAATTCCTGGTTGACTGCTTGAATTATCCGTCAGTGTTAAAGGCACTTTAAGGAAAGGGGAATGCGAAAGACCTCGCCGGCCTCGCCTCGTTGGCATCAAACTGATTTATGGTTGAAGGTTGATCCGATTGTGAGCATGACCACTCGAGTAAGTGAAAGTGTGTAGCATAATGCAGCCCGGGAGCAAAGATGATTAATGGTCCGGCGCGACGCGGGACGTGCGACGCGGGACGTGCGACGCGGGACCTGCGACACGGGACGCGCCGAAACGCGCGGTGCCGTCAGGTAGCCTTCAAAAGTCTTCGGCTCGCGGATAATGTAACGGGTAAATGTTTAAAGAGAGCTAAGTAGCTCCAAGCTGCATTGCTAAAAGAATAGGATCTTCTTGTCGAGGATCTGGCTTTGAAGGAGAGTTGGCAAGGATACCCTCTAGTTACCCCACGCTACTTATCCCTGAACTTGGAAAGAATGCGAATGTTGGACGGAATCTGTGACTCGACACTCGACACAACACGGCGAAACTAATCGTCTGATCAGTCTAATGTGCAATATTTCCGCGATATTATTTCGGTCCTGCGAATTTTTGATTAATACTTCCGACTGTTTCCAGCAGTACGACCAACGACTCCCGATCGATAAAATCGCGTAATGCTATTAACGGATTGCAGGTAAGCGGCCAGTAAATCAATGCGTTTGACAATGCGACCGGTGTAATTGGGCGTCGCTTTATTTCAAAGTGCACGCTGCCAGCCGCTCCGAGCCGGATTGTAGGAAACTCGTCAAAGTAGCAATAATTTACCGGTACAATTTACACGAACGTGTACAATAAACTCGCGCGTCCGGGCCGCGTCATCGGTCGAATCGAATTGATTCGATGAATATTAATAATTAGAACTGTTAGGTTTCGCCATCGCCACACGCTCAATTAAATTGGTATCGTCGTCTATTAATTAATTAATCACCTAATTAATGACTTGTCTGCAAACTTAATCAATGCATCATCGTGTAATTAGCAGCAGTATCAAAATGCTCAGCGGTACCTGGGCAAATGGGAGAAGCTCATTAAAATAATTGTAAACGACGCGACGCGACGCAACGATTCGAATCACATCTTGCTTCTGTCCGAGCCCCAAAGGACCGATCGCGAGACGCCTTCCTTGACAGTTATTAGTGTTAGCCAATCACTGTACTGGCTGCGCAACCATCACGTACCGCAGTCCCGCGTGAATTTTCAAAGTTGCGCGTACTTTAAGTTTTGACGAGACCGAGTGTATGCATCACCTGAGCCTGCCCATCTGTAAACAAGATTTATCAGCGGAAACGTTTTAGCGAAAGTTTCGCTCCCAGGGGCAAACCACGTTTGCTACTCCCTTCCCTTTCCCTCCTCTGGCCAGGCTCGTTCGCACACCCGCGCCCTGTGCGCCCTCTCCCCACCCGCAAAGTACTCCTGGACAGGAAATATTTCACTTCGACGAATACTCGGGAATATACGTAATTCCCAATGCATTTTATTCCAGGGCCGTTACACCGGAGAAAGGTCACGTTCGTGCTGGGCCCACAGAGACTTCCAGACTTTGAGACTTGGAGAATTCCTCTCCTCTGCAGCAGTGTTCGCCCGAATGGGGGCTCGAGATTTGCGGGAAAAGAATAGGACTAGGAGGAGAAGGGACGAGGCCATCGCATCGCCGCTGACGAGGGTAATCGCTGAATGAGAGCTGGAATGGTGTGGAACCTGTAAAACTGTACATCTTTCCCATTGTACAATAACAATCGTCTTTTTCCAGAAATTCCTCAACTTCCATCAGCAGAATAATGTCTATTCGGTGAAATGCGGTCAAACGGCTCGTACGGCTCATACAGCTGGTACGAGCTGTCATTGGTTGCTCGCGCAATGCATCCGAATACGAAAGGTCTCACGTTAAAATTCCTCGTCCGAGGGCATCGGAAGCTGCTCGCCTGGGTTCAATTTGTTCTGAATAAAAATAAGAGTCTCGTTACCTCGCAACACCCTTCGAAAAAAGGGTTCACCCTCGACGGATACGGATTTCTCCTATCGAACGGATCCTGCTTACAAGAGGGCTTTAATATTCATGGATGAAAATGCGCTTAATCGGTGCGGTGCGATGCGGCCCGTCGCGGAGATGGCAATTCTCATCAACTTCGCAAGCCAACGACAAAATCCCTCCGACGATCCTTCTTGAGGGGTGCTTCAGGGAGCGGAGTGTGATACCCCCCGCCAGCAAATATTTCTTGATTAGGTGCAGAGAAAGTTACGGATTGTTAGGGTTTTTCGGAGTGATTGAAGTAGGAGCGTCCAGCGATCATTCTTATTGCTTCCTTTTCTTGTTGTGCCCTGTTCGCCCCAACCAGTTAACCGTTCGAAACTCTTTATTTGTGTTCTTGACGAACAAAGAGGAAGAATCGATCTAGAGCAGAACCAGGACGCGAGAGCAAGACGAGAACGGGGCCAGAACGAGGCGTAGAAGAGAACTGAAGCCACTTTGGAAGCGGAGGTATTTACGATCGTGTACTCCGCGTACACAGAGCCGCCGAGGCAGGAATGGAAGGATTTGCGACTAATTAGGAGAGTGCAATTAGTTAATGGTCATGAGGGAAGACGATGGCTTTAGACCCTATAATTCCACTGTTTTCCTCTCTTACAGTTTTGCACCTGTGGGGCATGGAACTCGCAAATTTGAAACGGTTAGCCCCTCACAATTGCGTTACTACGACTAATCCGAGTTTAATGAATAAGATGGAGGTTCAGTTACGCGGCAAAATGATTCATCTGTTGTCGTCCAGACAACCCCCCCCCCCCCCCCCCCCAAAAGTGTGAAATCCATTCCAGAGAACAGACCGCGATAATGGAAATTAGCGGCCACGGGAAAATTATTGATGCAAAAGTTTTCATACGGATATTTTATGCAAATTATAATTGCCATATGAGAACTCGCTTCACAACAGGAACTGTGCGAGCCAGGACTCTCAATATTGTATGTCAAACAATGAAATGGCTACATACGCTACTTGCATGTGGAAAGGATAACGAATTGAAACATCACGGTTGGAACCACTTCCAGGTGGGATTCCAATTCAAGCGCAAATGGAATGTGAGCTTTATGCCTTTAAATACACTGGCGATTCGTAATCGCGCTAGGTTTGCACAGGGAGCTATTTGCGCGTGCTGTAGAGCAAATTGTCACACAAGGGAGGATCGAGATACGGTAAGGCAGTTCCAAAATTTAATCTTTCGAAAGGATAATCCCAATTTACAAAATATTTTCCTACGATTTCGCGCAAGACAAGGATAATACGAGTTCGATGTTCGAAGATACGCCTTGTAGAGTATGAAATGGCTCTGCGTTGTACCGATCGTGTCTCCCGTCTAACTGTATGATTGCCTATGGAAAATTAAATTGCGGATGCGGAATAATTCTTTTGCACAGAACATTTCAATCTCAAGGGCAAAAATTTTTAAAACAGGCTGTCATTGAGATGACAGACAGATTGATATTTTAGTTAAGAGCAACGGAGAAAGAGTATGCCCGTAATCATAGGAATCGAGAGAGCAATCGGCCGTTGTTTAAAACCGATCAAGGTTTCAATGCGAGACGCAAACGTGAAAGGAAAGTTTCTCATGCAAAAACTTTGTTGGAATATGCATAGCTTTAGACTTTAGATTCATACAATGTATCCAAGGAAATCTGTACGGTCAGAAACCAATCGGCCTCTACGCGGAACTCGGGAGTGTTTGCAAAACCGAGAGTGTTCATGGATCCGTTTCTTTTCTTTGCACAACTAGTTTAGTTCAGTAGTTCAGTTCTCTGATGGACCTCAAACAGATCAGACGGAGCTTTCACGTGCTTTTTCAAAAATAAAGAACACTTGTGAAGAACAGTCGCTGTGCCGTTGCCTTTTATTAGTTGACTCTGCACCAATTTCCTAACAAACTTTATTCTGCGACGTTAACTTCTCTTTGAGAGAAAATTATGAAAAAGATTATAGCCTCACATGGAAAATATGTATCCTATTTTCTACTACAAGTTCATGAATATGAATGCGGTGATCTTCGTTCTTTTGGCTCGCAGACGAACATGAACTTTTCCGCGATTCAACTTTCAGCGTGGATTCACGGGGTCTTCGAATACATTTCTGATACCACTGGAAAGGTCATCGAGTCATCATAATGCTGTCGGAGCGTTCCGACTTACCCCTCACTAATCTCTATCTGCGCAAGAAAACGGCGAAACATTGTATCTTGTGACCGTTTCGACCATATCGACGAGAATGTTAATGGTATCTTGTAATTAAATAAAGAAGATATTTGGGCCCAACGTCGAGTTGACGGTGGGATGCAATTACCAAATGACACCACATACACGTATGTCAGCAGCGTAATCTCGCAAGAGGTACTATATGCCTGTAATTCGTATATCCTGTAATTCGAGGCAACAGACTCTAGTGATATTAGGAAATCAATAAAAAGCCTGGAAACTCGAGGAACTGAGACGCGAAGCACTGACTTTACTCACGAACATCGGTAAGAGCTTTCGAATTTTTCGGATATTCCGATTTCAAATCCCCATATTTTTATATCCTCCCATTTCTATGCCCTCGTAAAAAGCAGATGACGATCAACGCGCGCGCGCGCGCGCGCCCGAGCGCGTCTTGCTCGAACTTTTCCTTTGGTCGCTTCCATAACAATTTCTTCCTCTCGATCTAATTGAATCGACGTTAAAGTTACGCCGAATCGAGTCGAGTGTAAAATATTTCTATCTCGGAAACAAGGGATACGCCACGGAACTTGATGCCGCCGCGTGGACGTACGAGCTCGCGATAAAGTTGTAACAGGCTGCTTCCTCGGAGACTCCAGAATCCAGAAACACAGTAAAAGTTCCATTTCACTGCGTTTCGGCTATAGTTCGTTACATGCGTGTGACCGCGCGCGTCCCTCCGACAATGAGCCAATTACAATGATTGCCATTAGCGTTAAAATCTTTCGGGTAAAGAACGAAAGGAAGAGGAAAACCGTACGAATTTCAATGCAGCGAAGATTTCGGATATATGTAGATTTCGTAGAAACCGATATGGAATGGTGCCTGCATCACGCCGCTTGAGATGCTTACGACAACGTAATGGAATTGTTCCGCAATGCTCGCAATACGAAAGCCAGCATCCGGCTCCCCCTATTACCGCGAGGATTAATCCGAAGCGATAAGCCAATTGAGCAGAAGCGGCAATTGCACTTGTGCAGACAAAACGAGAGGGCCTAGTGTATACGGGTGACGCGAGTTCTTGAAAAGGAAATCCTGGGAAAATTCGGTAAGAGCAGCCTTTGCCAGATACCCAGTCCTCCCGATTGATTCGTCTCAAGTTGATTTTAGAATCGCAGCCGCGATTTGGCTGCGATTTGGCTGCGGTAGTTCGAGGAGAGGAAGAAGCGCGAGTGCTGCGCAAGATAAGTGGCAATCGCGATTCCGCGCGTCATTCGAAGAGAGCCACTAGAAAAGGAAATAGACAAATTCGATCGTTTAATACGCGAAAGTGGATTCGAGCTCGTGATATATTACGGGTGAAGCTACGGGGAGGATAACGAGATTGACTTTGCCCAAGGATCAATGTAGGTGTGCGAACAACCCCCGCCAACAACCCCCCCAGAGAAAGAGAGAGGATTGGAAATGGCGAGATAGCAAAGAAATCGAGCGAAGAGAGAGGGAGAGAGAGAGAGAGAGAGAGAGAGAGAAAGAAAGACGGCAACCACTCGAGGGAAGGAGGAAAGAAGGGATTCGAACATTGTCGAACCACGACGTACAATCGTGCAACTGCGGACGCGCACGAGCGGAGTGCTGAACGACCGATAATTGAAAGGAGGACGTGTGGACGAGGTCGGCACGCCAACGACTAGACCAGCGACGCTAAGGCCCTTTTACCGTTACGTCGCCAGAGAATTTGCGCTGTCGTTATTCACCAGAATCCGATTGATGCTGTCGCCGAGAATGTCGACAACGGAACTCTCAATATAGAATGAATGGCCGAATATCTTTCTTAGGAACCGAACTCCTTGTGCCAAGGGTCTCAATTCTCATCGAGAATTCCGCCGGCTGCTCGGGCCCATCTCAACGTTGATCAACGACTCGCCCAGACTGCGGAATAAGTTCATCAAGTCCCGCTACAAGTTTTGAACCCACTCCCATTAGCTACTGCTGCTACGTGAATCAATTGCTGCAGTCAAGCATCTACGTCGAGAATCGCTTATGGCAAAGATACGAGACGATATTGTGATTCTTTTCCCTCGACTGGGTTCCTCCTTTGGATCCCATTTTCTACTCGTACTATCATACACTCGCTGACTAGCGTCTTGTTTCATGACTCGCACATGATTTCGCACATGGCACGTGACCCTGCATTCCCGAATGCCGAACAAGATGAGGAAGAAAATAATGTACGCTCAAATTGTTTTCGTCTTTCTCTGCAATTTGACCATAGTATGTATATGCAAAAGGAGTAGAATACTCATCGAGACTCGTCGACGATTCCGCACTAACATAAGCTACCTATAATAGTTGCACTTGTATAGTAGAATGGCACGATTATCCGTTGCACGAGGTAAATGTTTGACAGCAATTACGTCTGGGTATACTCTCGGTATCGGTATTATTCGAGCAGCATATGAAATCGAATACAAATCGTACTGAACGCATCAAGAGTAAGGCCAATGATTGACCGATTGCTTCAAGCGGATGAATTATACCAGATACTACACTGTGCATGGTTCTGTACATGTGAGTCGCGGATCAGATCAATGGTGCACCAAGCGCAACACTGGTCACGCGTACTTAACTCGGAACAGTCGTAATGAGCAAAGGGCCCTAGTTAAGCGCGGGATACCCCAGCTGGTTAAGTAATTGACGTTGACCCGTAACCTCGTTAAGGCTCGTCCGCCGGGCAACAGGACAGAGAAGTTGCGCTTAGAATTTCTCCCTGCGCCAGCGGCGGACAAGACCGTGAAATCCGGTCGACCTTGTTTTATTCCTGTTTCACTTTGCGAGAGCATTCTCTTTCCTCGGCTGGGAGGAGGCCCATGGAAAAAAGATTCAGTTATGCTAGCGAAACGCTAGCGCTTTTCGAGCCTGGGAAGAGCCCCGAGGAGAGGAAACCATCGAGATAAGTAAACGGTCGCAACCGCACCGCGTGGCGCAATTCTTTAAACGCTGCAGCTGCGCTACTGGGCGGAGGATATTTCTCATGAATGTTTCAAACGAAATTGCGGATCTAACCCCACGGCGAGGGTAAATCATTTGCCCCCCTCCTCCGACCATCCTCCAACCGTCCTCCAACCGACACTACCCTCGCCAGAGTGGTCTGCTCCGAAACTGTCCTTTTCTACTTGCTTCGCTTCTCTTTCCCGCCTTCTCTTCATCTTACGTTAGTACTTTCCTCCCTCGTTCGGTCTATTTTGGCGCAGCTACTTTCACCGCTCGAGCTTCGCGGTTTTCGATCCCTCTCTTTTCATTTCGCGCAGGCACCATTTCGAACCGTGCCTGCCTGCTGGTGCTAGTCAAGCCTTACCAAACCCGACTCTTCCAAAAGCGAGCCGCCAGTCCGCCACTCGGATGGTGCGTCGCGGAGCAACGTGGTTACGTACCACTACCCGACGCGGCTCTGAATAGGTATCTATAATGCATGGCTCGCCTTATTCGAGATTTTCGATCCCCGCCGAGGCTTAGTTCTCCTGGCCCCAACGACCTGCTCGAAGAAATAATGAATTCTTAAATATTCGCTCAACCCCGAATAGCTGCTGGCCGGCCGACGCCGCGCGGCGCGACGTGGCATATCGATCAGTCGTCAGAGTTATGTTTCTAGTAGTTCTCTACTGGGTTGTACAGCGGTCGGCGCACATTCGTCCTCCTCATGACAATAGCCATACGCTGACTGACTGACAGTGAATACGCTCTCCTGGGTGCCCTGATTTTACCCCGATTCACCGCTTTCGCCGATCAAGTTACCGATTGGACAATTAATATTTCACGAGGCGGCTCGAATTCGGTCAGTGACACGCAACTGTAAGCTGCTGCAGCAATCTGTTTTCGGCTGTAATTTCGAATCGGTTATGGGCTAAATTACATCAAGCTGGCCTCACTAGCGTGGCTGTTATCCTGCGGCAAACATCCTGCTAGTACGTGGATGCACGCATCCGCTTTGTTCTAAACTCCAGTGGATTTATAAACAATTCTTTATCTCAGAACTACATAGCCGACCACTGCGATTTCCGGTACTCCAACCACGTTGAGGGTATTCCTCTAGCTAGCTAAAAGAAATGGCACGGTTCGTACAATAATTAAAAGTACGTCTTCAGCAAAACATTATTAACAATCAGTTATAGTCAGCTCGGTCGAACATGTTGATCGTTATCTTCGTATCATCGAATTCCTACACAATATGATACCCGGTATAGAAACCAGGGTTAAGTTACCAATAAATTTATGTGTATGCGTATACATACATTGTAGAGAGAAGGCTATGAGAAAAAAAATCTTACAATTGCAGAATACAATAGCAATCTCGAAAGTAATTCCTATTTGAGTAACAAGATCGCCAACAGAGAATTGCTGAAATGTTAATTTTATCAAAGCTTATGCATGATCGTTCAAGTTTTTGCCTCGCTAGCTATTTCAACCGAGGGGAACTAACGCTGGGGAAACTATCCCAAGTTTCAATGCAATTGAACAGGCCTTTATCTCGTTATCGATCGGATTAATAAGGTTATCTATAGAACGCAACCTTCCTTTAAGAATCTTTAAGAATCTTTAAGAATCTTTAAGAAATAAATTCAAGACCGTTCATGCTAATAGACCGGCAGATGTATCGTGCTCGGCAAGTTCCAATCTCCGCCTGCCGAAGGTCGGTTCTCCCAGGAGAGCTGGCCTAGAGATCCGCGAGGGGCCCGTCACCGTCAGGAGAACGAAGAGATAAGCTTCTGGGGCCTCTTCGATGCAGATGGAACATTTAACTTCACAAAATGCAATGCTACTTCAACCTTCAACTTGTACAGGTTTGATTCTCCTGCGAGCTAATTCGTTTGGCTAACCCACGGGGACGAGAAGGTTCCACTAGGGCAGAAGGAACGAGAGATACGTTTCGGGTAGTGCCGCAACTCTATCTCTCCTGATACAGAGCGCGTTATACGAATGAATGCCTAACAACATAAGTACATAAGTAATCGAACGGTCATGAAACTCATATTATTGTAGACTATAAATCTACATGGTTGAGAACACGTGTACTGTATAATAATAGCATGCCTAGCTTGCTATGTACGATTTTATATGGAACATTCGACTTGGTCCGAAATTAAAGAAAGGACGGAGGGCTTGGCGGTAACGGTCTAAAGCGGTTAAACAATTTGGCATCTTTTTAGGAGTGTCCGAGCCGCAACTATTTAATCAATGTCTGCGTAACTAGCTCTCAGCTCTCGGAAGAAGCGGTCAGCAATAACTCGAATCTGCAGCGAAAGCCCTTTCGCGGGCCGACTCTAGACCCTAGACACGCCCAACTTTATCAACATTGCTTGCATGTTGCGCGATGAGGAAATATACATAAATGTATGTATTAACCGCATACATACTCGACCCGAAGTCGAGTTTCTGTTGCTGGCTGCAAAACCGTGGCTACGATAGACTAGGTAACATTTCTGCACGCGGTCGGTACACACATGTTTCTATTCTTTCGCGGGCTGCCACTGGCGTTAGTTCGATACGAGTGCAACTCGACACGACGCCAACGCCAACGCAGCGATGCCCTCCTGACAATGGGTCACTCGCTCTCACTCCTATCGATCGTACGTTACCACGATCGGCCCTCGTAACGCTCGGACGTTGATAGTCCAATTCGTGCGTCAAAATTGTAATTGAGCGGAATGCCAATTCAGTCGTGCGAATCAACACCGCGGAATCACATAATTGACATGGGATGCAGAATTAAAGGCGATACCCCCCATACCTCCGTACGCGGTGAAAATCAATTTATGTAGAGACGCTCGCCACACGATCACCCTAACCGGGAATTGAAATTCGACCACATTGATACGTGCTTTATGACAGCCGTTTGAAATTACTCGGGATGCATTGCCCATTAAAAGAGGAATCGATGACCGACACACACCGACGCGTTGGTCGTCCTGCTAGAGTTCTGGAAGCCGTAAGTGCCCCGTCACCCCAACGGATGCCTTCGCCCATTACCACCCGCATAAAGTTGTTAAGAACATTTCTTCAACTGATTCTGCCTGCATACATATGTAGATTCTAAGTCAAACACACAAAATTGTGATACACGATACTAAAACCTAATCAGAAAAAATTCTCGGTATAGTCGGTATACAATGTACAAAATTATCTATAATTAGAATAGACTTATCTATTTGACTTAAATAGCCATACGTGTTTAATTAGACAATTAAACGTACCAATCGTTATGGCTATGTTCCGCATCAATGAAGGTTTTGAAGATTAGATTTTACAAAATTGACCCGCAAGCTCGAATTCGCACCGTCGCGTCGCGCCGCAATTTATGAAACGACGTGGCAGAAGAATTTTGCTGCATATAGTCTCCGAGAAAGAGAATACATGAGAAGAATATTACTTGCTTCTCCACTTGAGGCGGTTAACCTACATATATTCTTGAGGATTGTTGTGATTATTTAATCTCCTGGAAATGCTAATACGAGTGTCGTGGCACAAGAGACACCAGGCAGCATAAACCCACATAATTCGCAACGAATATTTTTCTGCGGTTAAAGTGTGCACCGAGCACGTCCGGCTGGTGCGGCAGTGATCCCGCTGCGCGTCATTTATTTCAGTCGAGAGCGCAGGGCGAACCAGACTCGTGGTCGGAAGAGACGTAAATACATACGTGCATACATACGTACAGATGTATGTATGTGTATCTGTGTATATTCAAGAACGGTAGAGGAATATTAGTAGCAACGCATCGGGACGCGTCGCGACGATACCAGGGGGTACGATAGCCACGCGAAAAAAAAAAAATTGCGGGTCCACTGCGAGCGGCAGCTGCTCCCTTAACGAACGTTAAGCCAAGTAAGAACGTTAACCCCTGCTACCCGAAGGAAAAACCGGGTGTGAACCGCTGGCAGCTGTGGCAGCCTGCCACTACTTTGGCTAACTTTTCCACTAATGTTCATCCTCGGTAGAGAGGACAACTCGCGCCTAAAGAGAAACCGCTTCGACTAACAAGTAGCATTAAAATACGTTAGGTTCTATTCGATTCAATTTTGGAACTATTCTTCTGAAATATTGTCTCCGAATTTTTATATCTGATACACACAAATGTCAAGTGACAGGTCCGCAGTCCGGAGTATTCAAGTCACAATAGCAGTCTGACAAGTGAGTTTACAAAGCTCATTGTCAGTTGAAGTAATTAGTCGGCGGCTTCAGCAGCTTGAAGACTAAATATCTTTTGAATACCTTCTGAGTATCTTCTTGGAAATAAGTAGTATGAAATGAATCCCCCTTTAAATGAAAGCGGATAAGAATTACAGCCAAAGATGAGACTCTTGGCTTAAAATTGTAAAAGTTGCGTCAACAATTACAATGTAGGCTCACACGATGACTCCTCTACATATGTACTGCGACGACGATTCTTTCTCACGGCCGACCGTGTTCGTCCACGATGCCGATTTCGTTCGCAAAGTCCGTTATTTTCAACGGGGTTACTAAGTCCGCACACACACACGATTTGCCGGCTCCTGGAGTGGGCGCCAGGCCCCCGAAAGGACCAAAATTTATAATAGAAGAGACCGGAAGATGTTCCGAATCGCGCGGAGAGTTATTTCATACTCTGCCCTTTCCGACTAGCTCGTTGTAGGTCAAGGGCTCCTGCAAAGCCCGAACAAGGAAAACCAGAAAGCTCGACCGTCCGATCACGCCGGGATCGGCCGAGCGACAAAACCAATATCATTTAATTCAGAATTCAAAGGAGAGTATTATTATTAACGCAAGTGAAGTACAACTGAATGCGGCCGAACAACCACTCGCTACCGCTTTCAAACCTACTAACCGTCGCCGACCTCTCGCGCGGCCAAATTATCACTTACTACTCCGAAAACGGAGGACTTGGTTTCCCGAAGGGAGGTCAGCTATTCCACAAGGTCGAAACCTCGTCGCCGGTCATTTACCTGCTTTAGCCTGTACCCGATGAAGCCTTCGAGGGCCGGCCCCCTCGAAGCCGTCGCCTTAACGCGCGACTTTGTTTCCCCGGTCTATGCCCCCCCCAAGACTCTAGCTCCCTTCGACCGACAACGAAATCACCAATCATTCTATCATCCCTGATTCAACTCTTCGAGCCGTCACCTATATCCCCCAAGAACCGCGCACAGGAGATAACGCAAGAAAGAAGCAACGCTTACCTCGCCTGCCAACCCGTTCTTCTGCAACCTTCTTGACTGGGGCCGAAACTCCTAGCACCCACAAATACTCACAACTATTGCGGCCGTTCGCTGCACACGCCGGAAACCAAGTGAAGATCATTTGGCTCTGGGTTGGCAGCCGAAGCTCGCGCTGCCGATTACGCCGCATAGCCTAATTAATCGCTAATCAGGATCTTCTTCCGCGGTTCCTAGATGGTGGGTCCTGTATCGATCCGCGGATGTTTATCGTCTGGCGTCCCCTCCGTCTCCTCTGCTCGTGCGGCTCAGCTCACTAGTGTTTGCGATTCCGTCCGGGTCATCAAACCGGCCGGAATCGCGGATCTTAGCCTTCAAAACTCGCGAAAACATAATTGGTTATTAATTCTATGTCCTAATATCCTAACGCTTCCCCCCCCCCCCCCCCCCCCCCCTCCTGGAGTGTGTGGCGACTCCATTCCGCTAGGGTTGGTCAGACGGAGCACTTGAAAAACTGCTACGTCACAGTACGTATACGCATATGTATACACATATAACGGCCGCCCGAAATGTTACTGCATAATTCTACAAGGCACTGTCGATTTTGATTTTTTCAAAAGAGTTTAAACGCGTAAGCGCTTATTAAGCCCCGGCTCTAATAGGGTATTTATATGTATTTCGGTGGTATAACCTGACGAAGGTACGTAACCGTTTAACGGAGCTTTGGAGTGTGGAATCCCCCCCCCCCCCCCCCCCCCCCCCATGTCTAATGCTCGAATCGGCTAGTAATCTGAAGCGCGAGCCCACTGAAGTACACTAGAGCACACTATTCGTAGTTGGAGCGATAAGGTAAAATCTCAGCGGTCTCGGATTTTCGGCGAGCCTGGAAATAAACAAACTCTGTCCAGCACGTGCAGTTGCCTAATTTATTCGAACGATTCGTGCGAAATCTGCTAGGCTGGCAGATATCCGGATGTGTACGCCCGGAACGAGGATAAATACTTGCGCATCGTTTATAAATGTAAGGAAGGGGATTTCGCAATGCCAGCATTGTGTTCAGCGGTTCGAACGTGCTCAATTTATGGGACGAGCAGACCCGGTTTGCGCCTAGAAACCGCTCGCTGATCATTCCACCTTAATAATGGCTCTTCCTCGTGAGAAAACGGAAAGGGAATATTGAGAATTGAGAATAATGTCTCTCTTTGTACTGCCGCCGCCGCCACCACCACCATCATCGTCATTATCATCACCGCGACGCGACACGACGGACAGCGTAGATCGGGAATGCTAATATCGGTGCGAGATATTTCAGAAATTTACAAGCGTAGAATAATTTAATAACGACTCCCGAGATGACAAACGGCTTGGAAGAATCGAATGCCTCTCGAAATGAGTAAATTGTTTCGCAAGCGGTCTGCGTCAAACGGAATGCCGTTACTGTATTATTTTCCACTACTAACAATAAGATTTTTGTTCGGTACAATAGAAAAAGGGAGAGAGTGAGAGTGGTGTTGGTGCACGCTATGTACATACTTGATTTATCCAATGCAGTCGGCAACCTAGAAAAGAGGTCTAGAACCTAGGAAAAGTGAAAAATAATTTGAGAGCGCTCGTGGCAATGCCTCGTACTTAATGAAAGTAAAATATTAAAAATAAATTCCATAAAAATGTTGCTTGGAAAATAGCGTTAAAGGCGAAATTTAACAGCATCTGAGAATCGAATTAAATGTCGATACGAAGTATGATGTACATACATACATGTACATATACATGCTGACACAGACTTACTGTACAATGAATTAGTAGAGTCGCATTTGAAGCAGTAATTCAACTCAATTCTCTAGAGTACGAATCTCCAATTGCAACTCATTCAAGCCGTTTAATCAAGTTAGTAGCCATGATTAGTGTTTAGAAGAAATCTAACGAGCGTGCAAACGGAAAAGCGGAGGTAAGGGCGAACCGTGGGATGTGGTCTTTCGCAGTCCAGCCAACACAATGCAGCCACGCGAATCCGTAAGATTAAATCAGCCCAACGATTGTATTTCCGTAGACGTGACTCGTACAACTCCCACAGTTGTTCGAGTTGTATAGGTCTGTATACATACTGTATGTATGCGCGCGAACAGCAAGGGGCACGACTTACATCGTACTCTAACATCTCGACGAGGTCCTATGCCCGTGTTAAACAACTCGTGCTCAATTTGCACATGCAACCCCAGGAGTTTACACGAGGCGAACCCTTGACGATAATGCGTTTCCACGGCGTTGCATCCGAGTCCGAGGGAGACTTTGGCTCAAGCCAGCGGCCGCTAGCTGACTACGGAACTTTTTCTACAACTGACAGTGAGCAAGATTACCACTCGATATTGCAACTCGTGCCCACTTCGTGGAAATGGAACCCAACGACCACTCGGGTGTGAAGACGCAGAAGAATTCATGCCCCATTGACCTACCTGTCGCTCTCATTGTCAGAGAGTAGTTAATTGTAACTACGTATCTAGCATCTAGCGTATAATGATCGCGCGATGTGAAATAATTTATTAGATTATCGCTTTTAAATACTTCGTCGTATTATCGATCTAAATAGATAATTTGCGAATTCCTTTGAATTACTATACTCACTACTGCCAGAACCAGAACTCGCAACTTGTAAACGGCTAGAGACAATTGCGTCCGTGCGTCAACTAATTGTTTCGATAGGTGGTCAGTAATAAAAGCATTACTCTACATGTGCGTTAGTACATATATACGTTTTGACTGTGTACGTCACTGTATACGTCACTCTGTATTTCCAAACTCGTATTTAGTTCGCGCTAACAATCTTGAAAGTTTCTATTAGATCTACTACTTTTACCGACAGTGAATTCGTTAAACTTTTCAATCTCTCCGCTACCAACTCTTGCCCAACGAGAAGTATGCCAAGAGTACGATTTACTGTCATCGAACGTAATAAAACCATCGATTCCCATCGAATAGTATTGTGTAATTATAGTTAACAGAGACAAACGTGGTTTCAAACGTAGATTGGATCAGAGTGATAATATCTAAATAGAGGTCGGTGGATTGATAAATCATCACATAAATCTTAAATTATTGCGATGATTTGAAAGAAATGGAGAAAGAGACTGACACGCGACACGTGGCTCCCCGCATTCGCGTGGAATGGAGAACAACTCGTGAGGACAACTCGAAATTCTTGGGGGTTGCGTGGGGAGAATCGAAGTAGCGGTATTTTAGCCGTCGACGAATAGCGGAGCAAGCATAAAAGATTCCTTCGAGGATCCCACAGATCAAATCGGCACTGTGCGGCGCGGTGCGGCGCGGCAGGCCAATCGTGTTTGCACGGAGGCGGACGTGACTCCCGATCATCAGTTAGCCTCCCTAAGGCCAAACTTTTGGATGCTTGGTCGATACCGCACTAAATAAATAGTAAAGTTTGGGTCACGGCTATTAAACGAATTAGCTGCGTTTGATTTTATCGGTTGGAGCCTCCTACACACGTGCTCATACTACTCCCATTTTCTACCTTTCGCACGCCCTCCTGCCTTTCCGTGCGAATATCCCTGCGCCGCAGATAAAAACGCGATCTAAAGTACATATTATACGATCGCCATCTCCTTCTTTCTCGAGGAAATCAATTCGATGAACAATGCTCTTTCGGGTATAATAGCGGTGCGGCGTGGCGGGCTCTTCTTTCAATCATTCGATTATACAGCCGACTAAATTCACTATTCCTTGCGTGTTTGTCTTACCGCTGATACCAAGACCTTGCCACATAGCCGTGTGAATTTTTTCACGCTATTCCGCCAAATTCTACGGGACGACGAATCCAGAAGGGTAGACAACACCAAGGATAGCCATTCTCGTATAGTCGCATCCACGTACATATACATAGTATACAAACGCAAAGGTGAACTGTAAAATGTTCGAAGAATCGAAAAACCGGATGGTCAAAACACTATTGGCACAATAGTCCGGGGGTCAAGTTAGTGGGATCCAAAGAAATCACGGAGAAAAGCCACATCTTTGTTTTGCCCGAAATCCCGTGGGGAGGCCCTTAGGCCTTAGGCGCTCCCACCGCTTTGCACACGGTACGATCGCCCTGACGATCAGTTTTCTCGATACATGATTCGATTTATGAACGAGTCGTGTCAGTGCGGATTGTTAATAAAAGCGTGGCCTTACCAAAACATGACCAGAAGCCCTTTCTCGTCATTTTTGCGCTTTATTCATGCCCCGCGCAAAAGTCTTGCCGAACGCAGCCATTTTATGCGCAATTGCGCATTTTGTCGAGCGGCCAATTTACAATCGGGCAGATTTGCCACCCAACACCCGACAGGGGTAATTGTTTGGAGAACTCCACTTCAACGTAAGGGAGTCGTCGGACAATCGACTCTGTCTTTCATCCACACACACTTATGTAACAACTGGCGCATGGAGCGTGGGTACGCGGTCGAACGTAGTATGTAGTATGTTGAGCGGATGCACGCAATAGCCAGCAATTCGAGTGGATGAATGAATTTCTGAACAACGGTAATGGTGGGCTATATCGCGTAATAGCAGTTGACATTGTTCCTCCGGCTTCGCGGATATAAATCCCAGCCGTCTCTCTATCGAACACATCGCTTAACTTTCCTATCCTTTTAATTTTCATTTTTCACGAGAGAATCGTAACCGCTCGCAACCAGATAATTCCACTTGGGCCACTTTGTGGATGATATGAAGAATCGTCTCCGGGGATAAAACCGGATAGACGACTTGCGTCAAATGAACCCTCGGATTGGTCTTAATGGTAGCATCTTTTATTCATTATGCCGACTCGGTGTGTGGCTTGAAGTCTGCGTGAGCAGCGTTTATATACGTCAGAGTTGAACTTGTCACAACGGTCTCGAAATCGATCTGTTGAATCCTCTCCTGAGCAAAGTAGACTTGGCTTTGTTAGGGACGACACCACTACTACGGACAGAGGGCGAAACTCACTGTGGCTTACCTCGGAGCATATCCATACGTGAGTCTGAATTATTAGATTTCGAGGTCGTGAGTTGTTTCCTGATTGTTTCCCTCTCGTTCCATTCCGTGTGCGCATTTTAATTTCTCTTCTTTTACACGACCTAAGAGAGGAATGCTAATTTTCAGTCGTAGCATAAATTTAAATTGAGTCGTTACAAATTCCAAAATTCCCTATTAAATTCTAGCAAATTATTTCCTCGCTTTAACGTTAGAAATAGTGGGAGAGTCCGAACGAACGAAGCGAGTAGCTCAACGGTAATTCAGTCAGCTATTTATTCACGGCGGTTTCACTTTGTACGTCTGTTATAATCGTCACTCTTTCGAATGCAAAAGATTTGAAATTCTCACGCTGCTAATTACTCGCTTGATATTCAGGACGCGCGGCAAGTTCTTATGGGTAGGAGGAGAACGGTTGTACAACTACTGCACGAGGATCCAATTTTCAGTGGCACCACGAGTGGTACAGCAAAGCGACGAGATGGGACGAGGCGCGGGGCATGGGAGCATCGCATCGGCGCGAGGGAAGCCGCTCACGAGTTGCCGAAGGAAGATCTCATGATCCAGGGGTCGTTTCTCCCGATTTTCAAGAATAAGAATCCATTGTGCCCTCGCAAAGCTGTATATCTCAGGGAGGAGTTTAACTTACCTACGAGATCAAATCCCCTTAGTCTGGATATTGTAGGACGCCGCTGAGAGTGAGTTTCGTCGACATTCGCTCAGTTTGTAGAATATTAAAGGCCGTTTACAATGTCCTTACAAAGTTTCGAAACTCCTTTACTATCGATACTTTTGTCCCTTGTTCACTGCGCTTAAAGTTGCACGCTCAATCGGAATGCAAAATATGTTTCTTTGCAAATTGCATACTGCTACGCGTAGTAACTGCGGATTCGATGCAAGGACAAACGGTCGACAATCTATAATCTATAATAATCAACAACTTTTTGGAGGGCAGTTGGTCGGAATTACGCATACACAAACACAAGGGGAAATTTGTTTGACGCTGCGCCGCGTCAATTGTACAATAGTATTAGGGAATCGAATGATAACGCTCGAAGAATATTACTCGCGCCGAAATCAATATTTGTTGCTCCTGTATAGTGATCGTACTCTAATTCATACATGCTATTGTGTCACTTGGTCAATCATTGATTCTTCAGTCGGTATTTATGGCAGTGTCGTTTAACGCATCAATCGATTCATTGACTTTTGTATTCGCGTGAATCATTCTATATCTGTATAATCACTGGCAATTATCTATACGTCACGACTATGACTGTGAATTGGTCAACATCAGCCCTGCTGGTTAGTCTTAATGAATCGAACCAGTGTACTCAAGACGAAACGTGACTTCTTCGCCTTCGTTCCTTCGTTCCTTCGTTCCTTCGTCCATTAAAAATCCGGATCTTACAAGAATATCTCGGATACTTCACCATTCACGTCACATTTTAATAAGTGCCAATCGATATTCTTTATCCCGAAGTCTATATCGAGCGGAATTTTTGACGCACAGCATTTGCCTGCGACTATTTTTAGTACGAAGCTCAAATTACTCGCGATCCAATCATCCGTCGTATTTTCATGGTAACAGCTTCTGCAATTTTCTCGTAAAGAAACAAAGATTAAAAGGAGACGAATTCCGAGCTCGAGATTTCATAATCTTTAATCGTCAAGAGAAATACTGGGGCTTTTAGCTTGTGGGTTTATGTGCACGTGCTGCGGATACGTGCGCGCCAATGTTCATCATCGTAGAGTGGCTTTATTCCTGATGATTGTGGTAAAGTGGCCGAGTTCAGTCGTCATGGAATCATCGCTAGCTGTGACCTCACCGTTTCCGGTCACGTTGAAATATGTTGCTAGGGCTAGAACTTCTCTCTATACATAGTCTCTAGACTCTAGACCATGAATGACCACCGCCGTTGATGTTGAGCGCGCTCTATTGTCAACGGTAATTTGAGTTTGGCAATTAGGAATATCTCATTTTTGACAAAGCTACAACATTACAGCCGCGATTACTCGAGTAAGTTTGTCGCGTTTGTGTCGTATCCGTGGTAGTGTTTTAAAATCGTCACAAGAAAAACGCATTCGTGGAAGACGCACGGCACCGCGACCGCGATGCAAATCGCATCCTAATAAATGCAGATCGATGTTTCCTCCGGTTTCCTCCGGTTTTCTCCGAAACGAAAGAGAGCAGCGAGTCGAATATAAGTGCGCGCTTAAGTCGCACCACGCCTTAATGGACCCCTGGCTGGGAATGGAAACGAGGAAGTTTAATTCCGCTGGAGAAAAAGACAGGAAATCGACACACCTTGCTCCTCACCTCCTTCTTCGCCTTCTTTCTCTTACCTTCTCCCCACTCGTCGTTCCCATCCGCAACCGCCCTTACAACCACCCTTACAACCGCTCTTCCCTCTTTACCTCCCCCTACTCCTCTGATCGTCTCACAATCAGTTTCGAAACAGGAAGCTGCATGCCGCAACGCGACCGTCCCGTCGAGCCCTACCGTAATCCATTCTCCCGAGAGGGATTGCGTGCATCGCCCCAATAGCATTTCGACGGATGCGATGACGACATAAATACGCCAAGATAAACCCTCCTTGAGGAATCCCCTGGAAAAACTTGAAGCCAATACGAGACATTCTGCGACCCGTTTCATCGATTGCGCGGCAGTGACAACTCGGCATGAGTTTGCCACTCGCCGACACGCGATTCACGTCATCGTACCGCTCGGAGCCACCCTGTCTTCGAGCTGGAAGGGAAACACCCTTATGCCGAATTGCGCGCATAATTCTTGCGATTAGGAAAAAAGGGTGGTTGCAAATATTTACTACAAAACCTTGTGATATCGTTAAGTTTGCCTCTATCAGTCGAAATAGGCCTAAAGCGTCGGGAAAGGGTGACGCGTATAGGTTATGGAGCGATGAAAAGACTGGTAGCAAACGACAGAAAGAGCGAAGGGGTAATTAAGAGAAGGTGTGGCAGGGTGAGAGTCAGGGAAGGGAAAAAGGTAGTGGGCCATGAAACGCGGAGAGGCTGATTACGGTGGAGCAATTCCCTCTCGCCTTGAATTTACAGGGAGATTGGTTGGAGCCCGCATACACACTCTCGGTAATCCGCAGTGCTCCCCGATACGGCAGAAAGAGCGCGTGGCCAGAGGAAGCTGGGAGTGGAAAGCGATGCCGTCGAGGAATCCGAAGATGCAGATAAAACGAGAGTGGCGCGGCGCGAAGCAGTGTGCCCTCTAGACTCCAGAAAGTCTAGATAGTCTAGATCTCTAGATTTACTGTAAACCGTACAGTAAATAGAGTTAAGCGAGCGGCCAGAGACGGCTGGTGCGGCCCGCCCCGTCGCGTCGTATCGCGACGCGTCGATCCGAGCGTTGAAGTAACAAGAGGAATCGACGCGTCGTATGGTGGTAACCGAGTATGTAATCAGTTCGCCAGTAGGGTGCGGCGGTTATCGCACCCGCACAAACGAGGAAGACCCTTCAAGACGTATGGCGCCAGGCCTGACCAGGGCCTGGAAAAACGGCAGTCAATTGGAATTCTTGAATTTTCCAAATTTCCAATTTATCTCAACCGTCCACATTAAGCGCGGCAGGTGGCAAGGTTCACCGTAAAAAACTGGACAGATTCGGAAACAGCGGAAGACTTAAAGGCATTATCGCGGCCATTAATGCGAATTGAAAGCCGCGATACAGCATACAGCATACAGCATACAGTACCGAGCAATGAGAAGCATTAAAATCCCAAACTATTTATTCGCGCGGTGCACTCACTGCCATATACGTTTTATATTATTCCGCCGGGGTAATGTTACGCGCAGGTAGTCGTGTTGTTCATGAGACTTTCAACGGACTTTTACTGAAATTACGGTCGCCCATTTAAATCGAATCTGCTACAAACTCGAGCACGAACGCTGCGCTCCTAGTACCGGAGAAATACGTTACATTAGAACGAGCATGATACGAATGATCGACCAACCAAAATCGAGTATATTCCTTTTAGAACCGCGAAGGAATAAGGGTAAATCGAAGATATTGTGAATCGCGATGAGCCTATTGATGAGCCTATTGATGAGCCTATTGATGAGCCTATTGATACAATTTCGAGCATCGTAACGTTCAATTCAAAGGCTCTTAGCTCGCTCTAAGCCCGCTCTTAGCCCGCTTAACCCGCACGCTCTATTTTTGCACTGTCTTCCGTGTTTGCGGGAATGCCAAGGTGTCATTACGGACGGTCCTTTGCGATGAAAATTAAGCGGAGCATTCCAGAGGACGGTATGCCGTTTAGAACCTGGTTGAGCGGTATATTTTTCGCCTGTTCCAACCTTACCTCTCGGTCTCTCTGTGCGTACTCTGTTTTCCGCCTGTGTCTTTATATATTCTCGTGGGAGCCGTGGGAGCCGTGGGGACCGTGGGGACTGTGGGGATATCCATGCGCGCTACCTAACTCGAATATGTGGACGCGTCACGGTGCTCCGCTGATTGGTAACCTGCAGCTTCTTTCGTAACACCGCTTCGTACGTGACTCGAATTCCCGCAATTATTTCATTGTCTGCTAGATCCACTAACGCGAGGGAGTGTTGCGAGTGGCGTGTGTTTCAAATTAGTAATGCGTGCGTCCGAAGAAATTCAAATATCTCTGGACGCGAGGTTAAGCTACGCGAATTCCGGGGCTGTCGCCCTCGAAACGAAGAAGGATGAGAATCTTCATCTGCACTGCGCCACCTGAGAAAATTTTCTCTCCAGGCGATACAGGCGATACAGGCTTTCTCCCTGCGGTCGTCCCCGTAAAACTGTACTTCAAGAAAGTACTAGATTTACTAGAACATACACAATTGAAATTGGCTCGAACCAAGATTTCCTATGACCTTACGTAGGATCGCTCAGGGTCTATAAAGCTTCTTCCGTTTTCTACGACACTGTTTCCTTCGTCACTGTTGCCCAAAACGGAAAAATAGCTTTCTGCAATAAATTGACTAATCTTACTAAAAAAAAAGTTGTCGCATCGTCACCAAACTACATCTTCGGAAGAGTTGTGATAATGTACGAAATCTTGTACCCTGTTGACGCAACGTCAACCCTGTGGTTTGTAATTATTATAGCCGCTGCCGCTGTACAAATGATATGCACGTTGTTTCTGACTTTTACGAAGAATCAATTAATGTGCATCGAAAATGCATCGCATCGCATAATGATGGAATAAACGTATACAAACGCAGATAGAAGTACGTCAAAAGCAATAGGAAATAACAAGAGAGCGCCAGGATTGAAAAACCGAACTTGAGCTGACGCTATTGAAACGCATGCTCTTACTTGTCACCGGTGGTCTCTCTTTGTGACCGGTTTGCTCGGAAGTAGCACTCGACAACTTTATGACGCCTGCGGGCAAGCTCTATCAATGTCGCTGTCTCGGGCTGAAGGATTTGTTTCATTGTCAGTGAAATTATCAAAAGCCACTTGTTGTAATTGTCTTCCCCTTGGGGCTTTGCGCCCACCCACGCCTACCCCTCCCGCCAATTCGGTTCCATCCTTTCTCAAATCAACTGGACTTTTCACTGGATTCGACGGGTTTATCCCAATTTTAAATGTAACTTTATCCTATCCCTATATCGTGTCACAACTATCAAGCGTGCCATTCGCCGTGTCAGTATGTACTTGCCAGTGTGACGGAGCACAAACGACAAACGTCAAATGTGAGACATCAGACATCAGACGTCGGTAAAATTTGACAATGATATTGCTAGTCTGTCACCTGGCATTTTTCCAATTTAATCGATCATACGAAAAGCTTAAAAATTTTATAGGGTAGATAGTCGTTGGTGTTTCATTGTCATGCTGGGATTGAAAGAGCATCCACCGTAAGAACACATTATCGTCTTCGGTAGTGAGTTCTTGCATTACTTCTTTCATCTTCAATAGTAAGTATGTACTCGATACGTTCTTCGAGTTATCAGGACATTAGCGGCGCGCCGCTAACTGATCGTGAGCTCCGTTAGAAGGCAAAATATCCGCGAATAGTGGGAAATGTCGTTCCCTGAAGTAATATTGCTCTGCGTAGCTCGGCAGAGCCATCGATCAGAGTGTCTTGCGTCGCGACCAACGATACTGAGTCGACAAACCCGATGGACTACTTTAATATCGTTACTTGCGTGTGGCTTGACGATAGACATCGAGAACCCGATCGCTTTACCTAACGCTAATCAATCAGCAGGTACTCGCGATAATCGCAGAAATTTCCCAAGAGGTGACTTTGCGTTGCTCTACTTGCTGCTACCTACAGACATAGCATAACCTTTTCCGTTGTCATTACGTTGCTTTTAAGTCGACAGCTTTGGTTGTTCTAAATCTATTCGAGTGAGATAAATATCTTCGCTTATTCGGCGAATCAAAACTGGGGAAAGAACAGAACGAAACCCCATCTTAATATGTACAAGATCGGCAATGCTGATTCTGAGTCACCTAGATATACGTCGGCACTTCTTCCTCTATTGTATACATGCATGTCGAAACACTCAAATCACGAGATTTTATGTGCGATATACAACAAGCTACATAACGAGTTCGAATTTAGCGTTCGAAAGGTATTCGATCGCTAAGTACAATATACATGTGTGTCTTTAGATAGCATGTACATATAGAGTTACACTCGAACAAACAGACAAAATACTCACAGGGATGTGCAACAATCTACCACATTCGCGATGAGGATAATTCAAGAAGAAGTGGAAACCGGTAAATGCAAGAAATTGAGACATGCTGAATCTAGCACTTAGCCCAGGGAATTGAGCGGAATCCAAGCGAAAAGTGTAGCAACTAGGATGCAAATGACGACCCGGCTCGCCGCGCCGCACCGTGCCGCGCCCCACTGCGCCCCAGTGTTTTTCATCCAACGATGAGTCTAAATGCGTGTACACGTTAACACACATCTATACAGTACGAGTATGTATTATTCATCGTTATATCCATAAGGAGAAGCAGCCAAGCGCGAGTGAGCTTCCCTGCGAGCAGTGCGTCGCGATGTGCGCCCGTTCGTCAAAGTAATCAAATCCCTCGTTGCTCGAGCGGATTGTAATTGGACATCAGTATCTGCGCCCGCGCACCACACCGTCTGCGTCACATATTACTCAAGCTCACGACCTGGTCCAAGTGTATAATGCTTGCAAAGAAAACATTGCATCGCAATTACGATGGAGAAATCTGTGCCAAAAATAACCCGAGTGTATAAGCAACCCTATACGTGTATCCAACCACGGAGAGAGTCCCACTTTCCAATTGCGTGCATAAATTAATAGTACGCGAAGCAGTGATACTAACGTTCACCAATCACTCAAACGCAAAAATCTCCGACTGTCAAGTACCCTAATTAGGATTTAAAGAGGACTTTTAAAGTGTGGCATACCTTTACACGTTTCTACGTGTATCCAGGCCCTAACATTAGATTAGAGATTAGATTAGACTGTTGTTGGAGTTCGAAATTCTATTCTCGTTCCCCAAGTTCTTTTCCTGCCTGTTTTGCAAACGCCTTTGAGTAATTGCAATGGGACAAATAATGGCTTTTATTTGGTAGGTACAGACTCTCTATTTGGTTGGTTCAAGCTTTTCACATTCGTATGCGTACGCGCTTGGCAAACGTCAACCTCTCGACGCGACGCGACACAACGCTCTGCTCGTGCTTAGGGTGCGATCAGCGCCAGTGCCAGCGTCCGCGATCAGGGTCTCCTCCTAACACGTTGCACGCCAGAATCAGCGTTGTGGAGTGTATCCATCCAGGACTCCCAAGTTCTTACAATTAGACTTCCCCATACTATATTCTGTGAGGTTTGGACCTGAAGTGATCCGATTGGTCGGTACGTACATAATCTTCTTCTTATACATATATAAGCGGCTAAAGTGTCTGTCGCTGATGGCTTATTGGTTGCTTGCGTAACTGTACTAGCCAATGGGGTCAAGTTGCCGCGGCATTCAAATAGTCCACGTATACTGATACCGCCTGCCCTGAGTAATTCAGTTTGAATTAGCAGACGCCTTTGCACAAATCATTTTAATTACAATTTATAGTATCTAGAACAGCGGTCATTTCGTATGACCGCCAGGCATACCCGTCTATCATATGTATACTGTACGTAGAAGTTGAATACGATACTTTGTGCGCGATAGGTAGAGCTCTGACAATGAGAGTTGCAAGTCCGTCTAGTTACTGCGGTACAAGCTCTAATGAATTTCGAGTTGGAGTGACGTTGTCCTTCATCTTCGTAATCCCTCATCTGTCATACAATTGTACTGATCCGAAGAAACAATACCGTGATAAAGCATATTTTGAAATTGTCTATCTCGTAAATTGGCAATAACGAAAGACTTTCGTTATTCTTCTCTCGAAATATTCTCTGTTGTGCGATACAATGACAATGCATGGAATTCAATGGCACGCATTGATGATTCTATAGATAACTGTCTCGATTAAGAAGACTCTCACCAACTGTCAGAGTAGAAGACTCCCGTCCACGCATGGGACATACATACATACATGTATAGATAGATATGCACATGCATATTTATGAGAGAACACGGCCTGCTGCTTAAGCAGACTGTGGACTGCCAAAACGCGTAGGTACATTCTTTGATCCGCGCACGTATTTCGCGTTACAGATGCACGGGTCCCGCAGGCTGCCACCCGACCGAGACCACTGCGCGCACCAGCGCGCTGGTGCGTCTGTCCAATCAGCGCCACTGGGAGACGCATATAATATTTTACACGCTTTCACCACTTTACCGTGTCTCCGCTTTGCCAAAGGCTACCTACTACAACTACTGTACTAGGGTACTAGGCACTAGGCCCGCTTCGTCGCGTCGGCTTTGCTTCGTACTCCTCCAGCTCCACCTTTTTCGAAAAACAAGCCCGCAACGGAGTCACGTTCGTTGCTTAACGAATGCACCGTGTGCTGCGCGCGGTACTCGCTTTATGCGCACCGCACTAGATATCCTTTTTGGAGATAAATGGACACGAGCGTTTAAGCAATCACTTATTTTCACATTCATTTTCTCATGGCTTATTTCGCGCTTCGAGTTCATTTCTAGAATTTTCATTCTCAAAGGATTCGGCACAAAATCCCCGGTGCTCGACAGCTTGAGAAGTCGATACTACGGCAAACCTATGAAGGCGATGCTAGTCACGCAGAGACGCGTGGCCGTGGGTCGGAACAACTCTCCTCGAGAATCATGGAAAAATCGAATATGCACTCCGCGGAACCTTTCTTCTGCCTGTTTGTTATGAACTGGTGAATATTTCACAATCTACTTATTGTTCGAAAAAATGCCGAGTGAATCGAATAATCAGCAATTCCCCCGTAACACAAGAATTACTACTTTCACGTGCCTGGTCGAATGGAACTTGATAGACTCTTGCTCGCTAGATCAGTTTTTTGCAGTAGAGAATCTTGACACTGGCTGCACATATCTTTGGAAAATTGGACTCGGTGGGCTACATTGTGACCCTTTATGCCCCGACTTACTGTAATGTTTCGGGGACATACATACATGTACATGTAGAATACACTATCTTATAAATATGTACAATTGTCGCATTAATCATATTACGATAATGAATCTTTAGCTTTTGAATTGTGAATATGATGCCAATTTATATGAATGGTTAAATCATTAAAGTAACAGTTCTCGACAATCTATCGTTACTTGTTCGACGATGTCAATATACATACATTGATCATGTATACATCATGTTGAAAGTTGAATCCGCAGAACACTCTTTTTCTCCGTCCGCAAGCATTCGTAGTAACGCAGAGTCAATACGCGTGTACAGATTTATTACTCACAAAAATTCATTGGACTAATATTGATACTATAATACTCATATAATTACGCAATTGTCAGTAAAATTCTTGTTTCAACACTAATGAACGGTTAATGATCCGCCCATACTGCGCGTAATTAGACCGATAGGTTGCTGTTTGAGGAACTGAAAAGGCCGGTTCGGTGGTCGAAATCGAAAATGGTTTACGGCGAGTCAACGGCGGTGGAGAGAGCGCAAATGGTCAGAGATGGACTTACCAAACGGTGTGGGCATGAATGGTCGTAGAATCCTGGTGGTCAGTGGGTGATGAGGCCTCCATCCAACATTAGAGAAAAACCAATGCAAGAGAACGGTTCGAGTCGGCTGACCCGACGGAATGATAGTCAGTTAGGACCGAGGGCGTGACACGGCACTAGGCTAGACGAGCCTTGCGTAAGCCGCAGGTGATCGTGGCAAGGCACTAGGCTAGCCGAGCCTCGCAGTCGTGCAAAGGCACTGGGCTTGCCGAGCCTCGCGGTCGTGCAAGGCACTGGGCTAAACGAGCCTCGCGCAACCCGCAGGTAGTATGATGGTCCAGAAGGACGGTCACAGATCGCCGAACGGATTGACTGCACGACAGATGACTCTCTCCGAGACGCGCGTACAATCGATGAAATCCACCTTGGTTTGCGCTCAGAACCACCACCATTGCAGCTACTACCGAACAGCAGGCACTCGAAACGCGATTCCCGGACTCAACACTGAACGTGGACAACTCGTGCAGACTCGCACAGATGACCAAGGAAGTAGACTGCTAGCGACTCGTTAAGAGGCGTGAAAAGGACTGACTCGTTGTCGCGAAAGGACTCGCTGGCATTAGGCGCTGCTTAGACAAACGCCGATCGCCGCCGTCGTCAAGCGTTCCGATCTCGTACCCCGGACCGCAGCTAGCATCCCACCGATCGAGAGAGGTGTTTACACGCGCAAGATACCGACCGTCTTTGTGCAAATGGCTGCACGTGGCCGAAAATGCGTAGCTGTCGTAACTGAGGAGCTCGCGTAAGAGGCCAGCGACGGGGCCCGAGGACTCTAGGAATCGGCGTCCTACAAAGTATGGTGCAATGTGCTCGCAGCAGAGGCCGTAGTTTGAATTCGCTGAGAAGATGTGGCGTGAGACCACTGATGTTATAATAAAAATGAGAAACCACAAAATGATGTTCCCGTATCCCTGAACAGACTCCCAAGACCTTACCTATTCTTTGAACAGTTGCAGTTCTTCCAATTGTCCAATGAGACTGTTATCGGAAAATGATGGTAATTTTAACAACTAAATTAATTAACTTTCATTTAATAAGATGAACATGTTAAATTGTCCCAATTGTTTATTAAAGCAGACTTTGACCAAAGCATATTGTGAGACCAAAAACCGTAAATCCAATACTTTATTCTCACCATCATAAATATAGCCGAGGAAAACTAGCTTCCGAATCACGGCGAGATAGAACAGTCAAGATGTCAGAGGACAAGTGCAGGAGCGAAAAGTCAAGGGAACTGACAATGAGAATAGAAGTGAAGGTGTGAGAAGCAAAAGATAGAGGCGGTAGGGGTAGGACGATACGCGAGCGTAACGATGCCGACGGGTCGTGTCGCGACGCTGGATGGAAAGAGGCATCGAGAGACGACGCGACGCGATGGGTAGCGGTCGGGGAAAAGGACAGGAAAAATCAGACCAAGAAGGATAAGGAAAAGTGGCAAACGTTACCGGGAACACTTGGAACCTCTCCCTAACATTGCAAGTCTGCAAAAGTATCCCTGTGAATAACAAATTGTGTTTTTTGGGGATACTTTGCAACTTTGTACTTGAATTTACGCAGAACAGTACATATTTTCTTTAAACACTTTAGCCTAATGTGCAATAACACTGTTTGCATAAAATTAACAATTTTCATTAACAGTGTCGAAGAGAAATTGACGGCGAACTCGGCATTCGTATGTATTTATATTGTAGACGAAATTAGCGAATGGATTTTCTGTCAAGGGCTGACAATGAGATCTGGCGAGATGTTCGTTGGGCGTTGAGCATTTATCGCCTCTATTACAATAAACGACTGTCAATTTGCAAATCCATTGCATAAGCCTTGAGGAATTGGTCCGACGCGTCGCGTCGCGACGTGTAGAGTGGTATATCGGATATATTATTATGATGCAATAACACTGAAATAAGAGGCTAAAGGGACGAGTAAATCTGACAAGATTGTGAGCCGAAGCGCCCCAAATCTTCAGCAGCCAGTGATGGTTATGGTTATAATGACGCGAGGAGAAAGCCACAAGGGATGGTTTCTTCACCTCCTTGTTATCTCTGTCTCTCGTCCCTTCGGCGAAGCCTTAAACTGGCCGTGTCTTAAACGCTACTGGCACAGTGCCGTTGCGTTTGTAGTTCCGACTACTACTACTACTACTACTACTACTGTACCACCGCCACCGTACAAGAAACGTGACCCTCGGAAATGCAAGAAAAGCTGGTCCATGCAAAAGAGCTCCCAACGGAGGAGCTCAATGGATCAGGTCACGCGGTGCAGCGGCCAAGGGAGAGTCGGGCTTGGGATAAGCTAGCTCGCGAAATAGTTTACCGCTGGTTAATGAGAGTTTACCGACACCGATCAGTCTCGATCACATACCGCCGCATAATTCATCAATTTTTCCCACTACCTCGACTAGATCAATGAATCGTTAGCTTGCTTTTATCAAAACTCTAGACACATAGTACGATTTTGAGGAAAAGTGTCGTCAGTATAATTCAAGTATACAAGTGTACATGTATATTTACAAGTATTGTTGTATAAGAGTAGTCCCTACAAACAATTATAAAGTAAGATTTTTCTTTCACTGCGATATTTATTGTGCGACTACGGAAAAGTTAAAGACAAAGCACGTGGATTCAGCGAGTCAAGTTCAAGAGATTCGGAGCTGACTCGGAAAAATTGTATTAAAATCATAATTGAGATGTGGAAACTTGAGGCGAGTCCCTCCATTTTCCCTTGAACTAAAACAGGAGACGCAATATCTCCGGCGCGCCGCGAAAACAAATAGCCAAGTCATAACGCAAAGTTCATCAGACCAACTATTGGTAGCTGAGGTAAGAGTGAAAAATCGTCTAAAGCATCTCCGAGACTGAGCTAATTTTGCACGTCGTGTTTGAAATATAATGCCGTCGTGGTCGCATTATTAATTCCTATGGAGCAGTGGATGCAGCACGCACTGCCTGCAACTGGATTCGGGTTACCGGCCGTGCTATATTTCAGATTTATACTAAAGCCCTATTTGCGATCTAGCGGTAATAAAGATCAAATGCCGCTACCAATCTAATTAATGTAATGCGTCTCCTCGGTGGCAGTGAGCCATTAGTGGACGACATGGCAGAGTGTGGCGCATCCAAAGAAAGACACACGCGTGACGTGTCTTACACGTTGTTAGGACACGACGCAAGTTTACGCAAGTTTACACAAGTTTATGGAAAATCAACTCACAATTTCGATGTAGACTTCGATAATGGAGTAACCGCAGGCATTCAAGACTTTCAGCCTGCCCGTTATCAAATTCTCAAGTCGTTCGCGACGAACGTCTTTACTCGTACAGTGCTCTTCTCCAACTTCGCTCTCAATTACCTCTCACAAAACCCTCATACTTTCATTCAATTAGACCCGCGCTCTCGCAATTTGCATGTTAATTCTTGAAAACTCTTGCATTTTACCAATTTCAGTCGTACGTCCAATTCATTCATTTGGCACATGCTGCATAACACTGGACAAAACATTTTCTTCAAAATCCGAGCTAATGAAAATAAACGCGGACCATATTTAAATTAACGCTTCGTCAACTTTACAAATGCCTACGCCAACGACGGTCCGCCGTGAATAGCGTTATGGCCAGTTATTTTCCATTCTTACCGCAAACGGATTATTGTCCTTTCTTCGAGCCAGCACAATTTCTATTTTGGGCAAACAAGCCGTGTAGGGCCTTGTATTAAACCATGCGTAATGGAAATATTGATTTTAGCCACTGTTTCATCAAAGCTTCGCCAAAGCTTCGCCAAAGCTTCGCCAAAGCTTCGCCAAAGCTTCATCAAAGCTTCACCAGAGCTTTATCACAGCTCCAGCAGAGCTTGACGGTTTTTCTGCATTTCAAGGGGCGAAAGGGGAAGGCGGCGAGTTTGGATTGTGCTACCTTTGAAAAATATTACACAATTCGATTGATCGAATAGAAATCAACCAGACGATTTGAGCATTCTTATAAGTATGTGTTTCTTACGTACTTAGCTTTCAGACGTGCATCGTGCATTTTAAAGATGTGTGCCATTCAACCTGAATAAAACGCCAGCAGCCTTATTATTAAGATCAATGTCTATTATTTATGAGCGTTCAATGTTAGAAGGAAATTTCCTCAATACGCGTAATGTGCGTGTAGTTGAAGCAATACTCGTTCAAGAGTAATCACTTGAATGAACGTCAAATGGCCAAGTCATAAAGATTACTCAGTAAACAACCATCCCATATCAAGTTTTCAATCGTCATCAGTGGCATGTTGACTGGTGTGATGAAATTGTCAAAATCATTTAGCCATTGTCCCATCGTAGAAATTTTCCACTCCCTGTACCTTGTACACAGTTTGTCTGTCAGTTGTCTTATTTCTGTGGCCCATCGTTACAACCAGATATCTCGCGCCAAGTCAGATACACAAAGCCAATCACTTTCCAAAAGTAAAACTTGATGCGTAAAGGAACGCAATAAGCTTTCCAGGTCTTTGAACTTTATATCAATTCCCCAATCCCAAGCCTAAGCCTAATGTAAGCTCTTACGATAGCCAGGTTTGGCCGATTGTGAGTACATCGTATACGAAAAAATACTAGGAAAACTAAGAAGTGGTATCGTTAATGAAGAAGGGTCGACATTTCTAACTGTAAGACCATTAATTCAGGTGAATAATGCATTTCCGTCAGAAAAGGTTGACTACGCGGTAGACCGTGGTACGATATAATATATCTTGATTATTGGAACCAGTATTACCGTAGGTCGTGTCCCCATTCGGGAGATATTACCAATTCTAGCTCAACGGGGGGTCGACTTAAGGAGTCGTTCATCTCCCCGCGCATAAATCTTTTCGGATATACAACGTATAACGAGGGAGCCTCTCTAGCAACGCACTCGCACCTCTTTAACTCGCACCTGTGATTCACGCGTCCTGAACACCTGTAAGCACATTGTAACTTGGTGAGGACAACTTAAGAGCACCGGGAGAATGGAAAGTACGCCAGGGCACGCGAAACACAGCAAAGCGATACGACACCATTTTGCAATACAGTTGTGAGTGGAACGCGATAAAAGTGCCCTGGCAGAAAGGAATGTGCAGAATGATCTTTGGTCCTGGACTTCGAGACGATTCGTCGGCGTCCCAGTTCATTGCCTTCCCGAGATCCGAACAAGCAATGCGCTGTGGTCACCGTAAATTCCGAATAAATAATTCGTCGTTTTCGCCGTTCGACGCCGCTCGTCGCCGTTCGACGAGGCATAAATCATGCAAATGAACCGTTTGACGTGATAAATATAAGGGTCCTTGTAATCCGCCCGTTTCCTGCCACACGATTGATTACCAGCCGATAAATCCAGGTCGCGCATTAAGGCAGCAGCACGGTAGCGCGGCAGCTCTAGCGCTGCCGGTCGTACTGCTGCCACCTCCAGCGAACTGCTACTCGACTGCTCCAATAAAACGACACTCAGGCACCGAGAACGACAGGGGCTGCTTTTTCAAACTTCCCCCGCACATCCATCTGGAGTGGAAAACTTGCCGCTCAAACGACACGACGCGCGATGCCGCGCCGCGCTGCGCCGCCCGGCAACATGACTATGCGCGGTCCTCTTCTTTCGACAACCTCACAATTCACAGGCTTCTTCATAGCGACCGCCGCCCCTTGCTTTTTCCTTCGTCCTCATCCTTTCTGCATGTCCGTCTGTCTGTCTGTCTGTCTATCTGTCTATCTGTCGATCTGTCTATCTATCCATCTATCCATCTATCCATCTATCCATCTATCTATCTTTCCCCGCATCCCCCGCGACCGTCACAAGTCCGATGACTTCGTACAAAGACTCCTAGAGATTTTCTTCTTCCTAATGGGGAAAAATCGCCCTGCGACGTCCAAGGGTACACCGAAGGAAAGAATTGTGCCGTAAAATAGGTTGGCCGTGCACCGACAACGCCAACGATGACGATTCTTTTTCGATTGAACTGCCCACCCGTACCTACCGTTTAGGCATGTGTTTTAATTGCAGTCTATGCAGCATTGGCGGTTCTATCCTCATCACTTCCCGAAATGATCTGATCCAGGCGCAGTCTACGATGAGCTCTTTGAAATAGACTCACAATCAGACATGATAATATAGTAACTTCCGAATGAATCAAGTTTTTATGGAGATGGAGGTCCAAGACATGCGCTAAACAGACCGTACGCATGTGGCACAGTCTAGCAAAGATGATGCTTATTCCCGCCGCTGCAAGTTTGGTCGGACGACATAACGACCTCAGCAAACTTAATTCAACGAACTGAACGAACGAAATGTTGGTTAGAGCTAACTCTTTGGTTTATAGTCGCTAAGCCAGACCTGGTCAGCCGACTATTACCGAAACAGTTCTGCATTAGATACAAACCAGTAACAATTACTGTACATGTATGTAGGGTAGGGTGCCAAGCGTGCCATTCAAAGACTGACTGGCTGGCTGTCTAGTAGGGAAAACTCAATACAATTATAACGCGGCATGCAGCTTCTGGGTGAAGGAGAGCCGCCAGGCTTTTTATAAATTCATAGAAATGGACATAAACAGCCGACAAAAGATGATGAATGGCATCCTTAATACTGCAACGCTCCTGCAGCCGGGCTTGCGTTGCGTATCGATAATAGCATTTATTCGTTATTTACCCGGTTACTTTTATCATCTTCTCATTTCCATTTAGTGGAGGTGGTCAGTTCTCGCGTTAAGAAGCTTCCAAGAGTTCCGCAGCCGTTCATATTGACGGTTTCAGTTATGAAAGTAAAGTGAAAAAGTAACGTCCCATTGTACGCTTCCTCATTCATAATACCTTAATACCTGAAATCTTTTCCAGCCTCGTCGTTACGCTGTTTATGTAGTATTGTGCCTAACCAAAAGTGTTGGTTAACTCAATTATTACCCTGCAGGGCTCGGGAGTACGGGGGGCGTCCGAAGACACGCCAAGTATGAACGTGAGAACTCCCTTCTGGCAGTGCATACAATATTACCTTTGAGTGTACTCTCAGATACACAGATTAGGTGAAAATTTAACAGGATTTAGGTGCAAATCGGGCGATCCCTAAATGTTAAAGCAACCCCACCCTGTAAACTGCGTTACGATACGTACTTAGTTACAATTCTATTGCAATTTTATTACAGCAATCGGTACTGCGGGCGAAGCGAACTTCATAACTAGCCGACTAGAAGGTCAATTCCGTATGTTTCCGTTTGGCATCACGGGAATTCGGATTCACGAAGGATCTCATAGCCGGCTCTATCATGATCCACGCGACATTGTCTATTGCAATTGACACAATATACCCCGAAATTTAGTGGCAAATTGCCACTAAATTCTGCGATTCTTTTCTCGCTTGTTTTCTGTGCGCATACAACGAAGAATTATCTCTCTTATTGTTAGTGATCGCTAGCGAACGCATTCCCTTTGCCAGACAATATTGGTCGAGGAGTGGCGTACGGGTTCACGTAATCAGGACAACGAGCTTTTAGCCGATGGCGGTTTACACTTGGCGTTTTGATTTTTCAACGGAACTCGAGGTACGTGGCGCGGCGTGGCGCGGCGTGGCGCGGCGTGGCGCATTGGCCACGACAGCTAGATTGCAGTTCATTATAATCCTGGTTCGATTAATATGGCCGGCAGGGCTAGAAGCATGTCAGTTTAAAAGCAGCCGATAAAGCCCGTGGGCACGGTGCGGCGCGGCGCAGCGCTTTATGCTGACTATAAAATTCATTTGAAACGCCATCCCGTGCCGCGCAAACTTTATTTTAAATTATTTATAGCCGCATTGCGCCGCGCAAAGCTCTGGCCCGGTAACAGCGTTCTTACCGCAATCGTCGGACCAAACCACCTCCCACACAAAGGGTAATGATGCACTGAAGCGGGATACATATCGCGGCGATAGGTACCCACTGTACGATCACCGCGATGCCATTAGCTGTTCATTGTAGGGAACTCTGCGGATTACAGGCTTCGAGTTTTACGATCGTTTTTCACTCAACCGTGTGTAATAATTTGAAGCACCGCTGGATGAAGATATCGTGATCGTTCGCGAATGAATGTACCACAGCCACTTGCTTGGGAGCCAGCAAAATCTAACGAAGAGATTAGACATTGGCCGATCAGATATTATTTAGATTCACCTTGTTCGTGCACAGTATCCATTCCTCATTGTCAGTGTCTAGTTATTTTGAAATATGGAACTACACGGTGACGGTTGTTATTGAAATATACCCGTCTTACAATTGGTGTAGTAAAAAGGAAACGGAGACATTTGAGATAGGCAGCAAAATTACGTTACTCGAATAGACTGCTCTCCTGTGACCGCTATTTATTTATCTTTGAATTGGTTGAATTAGAAGAAAGCCAGAGATTTGTTTGATTGGCGATCAACTTGCAAAGTCAGTTTCCTACAATTGCGAGATGTAATATGTACTTTGAAAATTCCTACTACGCGCTATCATATTGAACACCACAAAGTACGTAATCGCTATATCTTTGTGTGACTGAACACAAAAAGAGTCGACAGTCCACAAAGCCTGTTTACGTTCTATCCTTGCCCTTGACAGTTTCCTTCTTATTCCTGCGTCTAACAAGTAACAAATTGTAAGTCTAAAGAATGCTGTTGCAGAAAATCTTATTGCGGAGAGCCAAATGTCCGATTTTCCTGCTTACAATTAGTGGCGTTGTTTGCACGCCTGACACTCCTCTACGACACACGGAATCTCAGGAACAATCGTACGTATTTCGTCAGCGCAGCAGCTTTCCACTCATGCTTCGCGTTCTCGAAGAATAAATGCCAGTTTCGTATTGTTTCACGACGGTAGCGAGCATGTCGAAGCTCCAGATGAAAACGAAGTAAGCGCCTTGTTTTCAAACTACCACGGAGCGGCAGTACCAGTCGGCCCAGTAAGGACCTTACTGCATCATGACAATGAAAAAGTATACGTATATTAGCATACGCCCCCGAAAGCATTTTTTACGGAATGTGACCTCCTAAAAGTTTTGGATCCGCAGCTCCATCGGAGAAACTGGAATGCGCAGGTACAATACCGCGGTTTCTGCCATTATCGCTTCAAGCTCCAGAGGCCCTGGTTTACGTAATTCGAAACTATGTCGATATTTTGTTTGTCCGGATTGCAAAAAGCTGAAACCGCGCTGAGTACCCGCGGAAATCCCATTCGCAAAACCATCTCACGAGAACGCATCGAGCCTCGCTTTCCCTCGCTTTTTGCCGCAGCTTCAATATGCATACCCTTTGTATGTACGTTGTACACGTTGTACGCGTTGTAGGTCTTTTACTCAACCGGCACCCATTGGTATCTAATCGAACTTGCAGTTATCGCGGTGCATGGACTTGCGTTCCCAGTTCGGTACCCTAACGATCTCACGCCGCATTTCGATCATCTTCGGGCCGTAATCATTTGTCACTGGGCGCTGGGCGCGCGTAGTAGGCCGCTGCCCTGATGTAAAACATTGCCAGACGTGCGGTTGCGTAGTGGGGTGGTGGCGCAACTGCCGAAGCCGTGTGAAATCCACCCAACGCAGTAGCGCAAAACTGAATTATCCCGATTGCTGTCCCCCGAATCGTGGTCCTAATCCTAATTTCACCTTCCAATCGCTGAGGTCGCGTCGGTATTGGTGGTCCACCCTCTCACCTCTCTTTCCCGGCATGTTCCCACTATTCGTAGCCTCTGGGAATTTAGGACGCGCTTACCGCCCGCTATTTTTCGGAAAGGTGCCATCGATCCTTTTATTCTTACTTTGCCTTAAAAGCGCATTCGTACGACCATTGAGGAATTAGGAAGCTTGGAAAACGGATTTACCGTGATTCCTTTCTTCTTTCTGCTTGTGACCCTTGCACTCTTGATCGATCTAGTGCGATCACCCCTTGCCCACCGTCAAGTGGTACCCCTACCGTGGATGCAACTTTTTCGGTTTTCCGACTTTGAAAAGGCGCATCTCTGACTTTATTAAAGAGGCACATTTCCGATGGCGCTAATTTTCTACTTTACCTAAAAGGCAGCGGGGAGCACAAGAAGGTGGTGAAGGTGGCGTTAGGGTGGCGCAAGACTCACAGACTCCAGACTTGGACCGCGCAATCGGAGCCGAAACATTTCTTGAATCGGATACACCTCAAGTTTGATCCAACTTCTGATCAGAGTCATCGAGATTAGACCGAACGGTTTTTGAACCGAGCTCCACGCGCGCATGTCATGAATAATTTGCAGAATTAAACGAATCTCTGACAATGAGGCCAGTTTGTAGTGTAGGGAGGTGCAGCAAACTGTTTTCAAAATTCTCAAACTCCAATTCGTTGCCTAGTTAGATGTAAAGTGTAGAAGAATCATCTTCGTACGATTGTACCAGATTGAATCCATCGAGTACGACTTACGATTGCCATTGACCAACTTTGCAATTAAATGTTTCAAACAGTGAAAAAGGTTTCAAAGGGATATTTCAGGAGAAATTGTCGAAAGAATCATCCGAATAGACTGAACTAAACTGCTGTCTGATGTGGCAATCGGAAGCAACGGCCGATTTCTACCTTTCGGTGGGCCAACTCCGCATCTCGCTATTGGTGCACTCCAAGCCTAGTGCTTCTACCATAGAAAAATGCATCTTGTTTACTTTCATTCAATGGTATAACTCTCTCCTCTCTTCTTTTCGCAATTCATCTCTTGCCCAGAGCAGGATTGACGAGCCGAAGGAGATAACGAGGCGCTGACGATGCCACCGTAATGGATTATGAGTGCTTAAGCTTGCTCTTATGGATAGAATAAACCACAAAGTACGTAACTACAAAATGTACTACCACTTACGTGGGGTAGGGTTAGCGAATGCTTTTTTACCCCTGATTTTCCAACTAACCCAGGCCGTTTTTCGTCAGCACCACGTCAATGCGGACAATGGTTGCTTGCCCCACCGCGGGACGCAACAAGAAAGATAATAGATGCACAAACTTCGTATTCTACGTCTTTCCTGCGACCGAGGTGGTTGCGCTAATGCTATTTAATCAATTTCATGCCGCTGCTATCATAAAGTTTCAAATCGACCCGCAACGGCGGTATCATAAAACTCTAGTTTATCACACGAGCACTGATGAATGCTACTGCAATTGCCATAATTGCCAATCAAGCTAAAATATCTTTTTCGGCTATAGCGACAAAGCTATCGCACAGAATTTCATAGGAGACAGTAGTCGCGGGTCCTCGAATAACAGATCAATCCCCTATTAGGGTTTGAAATTTCAACTTTCTATAATACATCCAATCTACATACATGTATGTATGCATGCATCTCATTATTCACTTTCCGCTTCCATTTTACTTATTCCCAGAAGTCAATTAGTGGACTCATCCGTCATCGGGCAATGCGAGTACATAATGGAAAAACTTATTGTCACTATCAGTGTGTCTTACAAAAATGTTAGAATTCACGTATCAATCTCCATGCGACTTGTTCCTTTTCGTTCAAATACTATTGTATAAACCGCCTTCGTCAAGCATTCAAGCAATTTTCACACACGTAAATGCGACTCGAATATTTCCGCAGGAAACCACTGTGCTTAAATGCAAGTGGAATACCGGAGCGCGTGCAGAGAGAGAGCTGGTGATCGAATAAAAAATTGATTTCCCGCTACGGTAGCCCGATAATTGAGTTTCACGTACGCGGCACCATAATCAAGTTATACCAATAAAGTAGCTGTAAGTGAAAGAGCGGATGGCGGCCAGTCGTGCAAGCAGAAAGAACGCGGTGTGGTGTGGTGTGGTGTGGTGTGGTGCGGTGTGGTACGGCAGGGCCAGTCGCGACGCACCATGGCATGGGTGAGAACGCGAGTTAAAATCCGAGAAGAAAGATAGGAAAAGCAGCGAGCGTGGTGGGGCCACATACAAGCTCGAAGAGGTTATCGAGACTGGCGCGGTGATCCAATCATCCCAAGACGCTGTCATGAAATTGCCTCCGAGCTCTATTCTATCCGCGTGGCACGGCCAATTGCCCGCCCTACAGAACTCTCGAAGAAACTTTGCTGCATTTGGGATTAAGTCGATCGAGCTTAAACCTCTTCCACCACGATCGGCGGTAAAGCGTAACAGACCTCGAACGGCGCTACCACCACCGTGCGCCGATTGAGCTGAAAGAATTCCGTCCTTCCACCCTCCCTTCTGGATTGGTAGCCGTTAGGGTTAGGGGGTTACGGAGAGGAAAGGGGCGGAGGCGGGGGCTTCCAACGATCGCCAGTTGGAAGAGTCACTTCCAACTCCTTACGCACAACAACAGATGCCAACGTAATCACCGATATCTCCGACAGTGCTTGAGCGTTAATAAAATAGCCAAAACTTGACATCGTTACACAGAATGTAACGACCATGAAAGTAAAGCTCATCTCTCTAACAAAGCTGCATCCCATTGTTAGCTTAACTTGACTCTACGCGTAGGACGTACATGTAGGTGTACGTACACGTGTATATGTATGTATACGGACGATTAGGAAATTAGGAGACAAATGCCTCACATTTTTTGAGAACGCTATAAATCCTATAGCTGTTAGGTATTGTACGGGGTATGTATCTGCTGGGGAAACCAGCAGATCGTGGCGAAAAATATGTAATGTAAGTTTTATAAAAAAAAAGAAAAAAACGCATGCTACAACCGGATTCAGAATAATCAGTCACGAGAAATTCGGTTGGTCTGCTGAAGAAAAATCATTGTGTTGATTTTTTAAAGCCTGTTTTCCCATTGAACCCATTCATTAAACGTTACTGACGAGTTTTTCGTTCATAGATATTGTAGCTGGTATCGGACCAAGGTGTTTTGGCCCCCCAACTGCTATTTCGCATTTTCGACTTCATTAAAGCGAATTTCAGCAGCACTATACATGTATGTAGATTTCCTCGATAATTACGTGTGACTTTTAAGTCGCTAAGCTTTATCAAAGCTGGCGTATTTAATTATAATTACGCTAGATTCATTAGAAATATATCATTGTAAATGTTACAGGTTTTCGAATTCAAAGGCCGTTCTACGCAGGTCGGTGCAGGCCTCTAAAGCTTGGCTTCTAACATAAGTCATGCATCGTTGAGAGAACGTTAACCCCGAACTTTCGATGTTTGTAAGTGGCCCCGAAACTTGGAACAATATCGATGAACGGATTTGCCCATTTTATTATAACCGTTAACAAGTACGATTTCCCAATAGGTCATGAAAGTTCTCGAAACTGGATGTATCGATTGCGATTGCTTGGCGTAAATGCGCTGATCTACAATCCTATGCAGAGTACCTGATCTGCGAATCTTGGGTTCCATTATCGGATTCTATTGAGGAGGAAATCACCGTATTTTTCTCCGTTCTAGCTAACTAAGAGTAACCTCTGCCACGAAATTAAATTCACTTTAAACCAATGATATCACTTGCGGTAGGAAAGAAGTTGAATGAACATTACTTTTTCGATGCACATATCTTTCGTAACAAACAAAACTGAAGCACTTTATTCACTTTCGTAACGATCGAACAGTAAGCGATAACAAAGTATGTACTACTAACACCACAAATCATGCGGATTAATTGCTTTAGATACCGATGGATCGAGTATGTCAGACCTTTAGAAAAAGCCAAGGAACTGAAACGTACCGGCAACAAACTTTGTCGCGTAACCATGCGTAAGCCCGTATTTCTACGTGACAATGACGGTTGGTTTGGTGACTTTGACCGCCTTTGACAGCTACGAGTTAACTTTGAAGGGCCGCGCGTTGATCGTCGCGAAGAAAGAAATGCCGCGCGAAGGCTAGTCTGAAAAAAAACTCTCAGTCGAACGTGAAAGTTTCCGATGAAATTCTGATTGATGAGAAGCGAAATCGGAATTGGTGCAACAGCTGGAATCGCTCTGAACCTATAGTATTTTGCTTTAAATTCTGAGTGCAACGAATAATCCATAAAGGTGGAACTGCGGGCCATGGCCGCGCGCTATGGCCGCGCGCCGTTGAAATATGTATGTATTTCGCGAAAGTGTTAGGTTGTGCGCGGAACACTGGAAAGCTCCAATATTCTATAGATATTCTATGTATATCCGCCCCTCGGAAATTTCACGATTAGTAGCGATTCACTCTGCGAACTGGTGGAAACACGAATTACTGCCGAAAGCGGAAAGCGGAAAGCGGAAAGCGGAAAGCGGAAAGCGGAAAGCGGAAAGCAGAAAGCGGAAAGCGGAGTCTCCTATTTAATTAGGAATTGCGGCAAAACTATCTCTAGGTTTTTAATCACCGCTAAATATCATACGACCATACCCACTAGTGAATTGGGCGAGACTGCATACCGGTGGCAAGTTAACCACACGTGGATCAACGACTAACGAAACACTTGTCCCGCGTAGTGCAGAGGTATAATACCTGAGCTGGTGCGCTGCATTCCACTTACGCTCCATATTGATGCGAAACACTGCTTACTGCTTACTGCTTATGGTTAGCTAACTTTATTCGGCGCCAATCTAACGCGTTATGCCTCTTGCAATTGATCCTCGTTTGTCAAGGACGCTCTTGTGCTACCGTCAATTGAATTCACGTCGCAAGCCCGTCTAATCGTGCCAATAGGCGAATAGGCGAATAGGCAAATCCACATTAAGCCGAGAAAGCCCCACAGTGTTCTTTGCAGCATTTGCAGCATGCCATTCGAGAATGCTAATCTCTGTATCCACTGCGGGCACGAAAGATCAATTCTTCTCGAACGGTTTCATGGATGCTGGCTATAATGATGCGTATCAAAGCTCGCATAGCGCAGTGTCATGCCGGGAGTCACTTGTCTCCCTGGGAGTGCATTCCAATGCAATCTCTCCTTGCACGCATATGGCGGATTAATATCGCGATTCAAGTTACACGCCGGCGTTGGGATCCACGTATGTATCCAATGTATAGTTGAATGCGGCTGCAAATTCGCTAAGCGGGACGAATTATCGATTGTAGGATATCTTGTCAAATTGAAACTGGCAAACCGGTCAGAAAGGCGTTTCGCTTGTGACTCATTGCCGAAGTCGATAACGCGATTGCATAAAAAAGCATTTGTCGATACATTCGATGCTGGTTGTATTGAGTTTTATGAAAATCACGCGACCCACAAGTTTTGACACCTACCTTGGCATGGCGCGTGGCGCGTGGCGCGTGACGCGTGAACCCGTTAAATTCTTTACCCTTCTACTTGCCAGTAGAATCCTCGTATCCCGATATTCCATTTTACAAATACGTCCAAAGTCGCTTGGGAAGAAGGAAAATGATAAGTGGAAAGGGGCATCACGGAAGAAATAAGTAGTTGCGTTACGTTCCGTTGGGAGAGCATTTAATTTGGCGATGCAAGGAGGATCGAGAGAGTCATGGTAGCCAACTAGTAAATGGATGGTGCAGTTTCCAGGAGATAAGTGGCAGTGGTACCGACTCCTTGTTTGCTAATCTAGAAGAGCGCCGAGGATCATCTGTTGCAGGCTGTTGCGGCGAAGAGTGATCGCTAATGGTGTTAGTCTCCCGCAAGCCTCTCGCGCACATTCCTATACATGCAGGCCCGAGTTTGCTCTTGTTCCAAGGGTGTCTTTGGTGTGCATCCGCTCTATCTTTCGCTCTGTTTGCACGAATCGCGGCATCGAGACACGCGGTAATCGATCATCGATATTTAGATGAAATTCTCCCTCGTCGCGCCCGCCATTACACTCATACTAGACCTACTATAGCTCGCACGGCGTACGGCAAAAGTTTCAAAATTATCGACGGGAGGGCCTTTCCGCTGCCGATGATTCGACAGTTTACTCTCAAATCAGTTCTACCGCGAATGAGCGGTGCTTTAAACGGAAATTTAATCATAATGCACAGTATCTTTGAGCAGCAGGGGGCTCGCAAAATCCACGTCACTTCTTCACTAGGACTTGGCGCCATCGAGCCGCATCGATCAGGAGTTCTTACACACCAATTAACCTAGATCCTATGAGGCGTGTAAGCACGTAGCCCCTCCGACTGTGGCGGAAAAACGGTAAGGAATATTGTGTAGAAGCATTACTGTTAAAAACCAAGTTGAGAGAATATAATTTCAATTAATGACCGTGGCATTCGTATCCTGAGAGTATCGCTAAAGAAGATTTCCTCCAAGCCTTGCAATCCTCGAGTTATAAAAGGGGGAAAGCTACCCACAATCACCTTCACCTTCTTAGGTCGTAACTCGTTGTACTGATCTTCGGTTAAGCTCTCATAATAAACAAAAAAGTAGGTGCATCCATTTAAGAAAATCGGGCTGATATTCATGGTTTAATAGTTTAACAATGTTCCGATAACCTCCTTCGTACGAGCCCCTTCGTACCATGCAGCTTTGAAATATGGTCTCAACAATTTTCACGCGTCCTCAGAGCTAACGGAGATGTTTTGGATGTGCTCCGACTTGTCTGACTTACCATCACTGTCACACTATGGAAGAGGGAAGATGTTACGGGCATGAAAATGATTCGCATTATCGGAAACCTATGCCCACCAGGTACACGGTATCCGCGATATCCGAAGTTATTGAAATTTTATTGTCATTGCCTCGACGGACAAGTCCGAGTAAAAACTAATTTCGACAGCGTACGTGCACGCGGATGGCTGAGCACATATTCTTCGGTTTGAAATTGGCGCCCTCGAGCATAAACTTTGACCTATTTCGCACTAGACACGCACAAAGAAACATCGGCGGGATGGCGTCATTAAATTTACTCGTAGGAAAATTGACAAGATGTCACGTTTATTATTCTTCGATGACAAACAGCCGAAACATGGGCATTGTCTGTTATTTTATCAACTTCCTTTTTCTATGCAGCAAATAAAACGCAAAACAATCATTATACCTTCCTATATGCGTGGCATGGAACGGTTAGACAACAGATTACAACTGAACGGAACCCATCCGAATCAGAATGGGTATTTGTATCTTTCAATGGATCTTATGATATAGAGCTATAGAGGAATAATTTGTAAAGCGAAATTCGAAAATATTCACTCCCGGCAATAGGTTCAAGCAATGGCATTAAAATCTTTCATACTTAATGAATTTCTAGTTTGAAAACGTTAATGAAATACAATATTTATGCAAGTACAATATAAACTATTTTTATTTATATATACAAATGTACATGTATTGTACTAATGTTCAGGAGAAAGTTCGCAAGAAGCAAATTATACAGATTCGAGTAGATAGATGTTTTGAAGAACACTAGGCGGATCAGTAGTAATGTCGATCATATCGTCTTAAACGATACAGAACTTGTGAGGATCGCATTAATCCCACTAATGATTCCAGTCCGATATAAGCTCACTCCGGAATCTGCTGTAGTTGCAAGATCTTAGGGCAGAAGGAATATGCCTTCCGCTTTGAAACACTTCCAGTCGATTGTTACCACGAATTGGATCGTGGCTATATTATAGCAAGGGTCTCGCGAAATAGCGAAGAGAGCTAACCTCATTGTAATGGTTGCGAAGTGAACTTCCCCAGTGGTAACAGCGCAGCTGATTGATCAATCCCCAGTGCCTTAAGCGATTTTCGACAGCCCATATTAATCATGTTCTACTTTGGCAAGAAGAATGATAGTGCAAGCTACAGAAAGCTTGGCCCGAGAAATCCTTTTATAATTTATGATGCAGCTCACTCCATCCGAAGCTCGAGTCGACGCGACACCGATGGTTTAAACGGCACGGCACGGCACGGCACGGCACGGCACGGCACGACACGACACGGCTCGGCGTGGAGCGCCCCGGTCGGCTGCATAATTTGCGAAATAAGGCTCAAACTACGAAACAGTGTGGATGGCAATAGTCAGTGAATTCTGTTCTGGTTCTGTTACTTGAAACGTTCTCGACAAGTAAGACAAGGGCCCGAGTAATGAGATACAAGATACAAGACTCGCTACAAGGGCCAATATTTTTAACTCTTACCCCGATTGTTCATCATACCTGCCAAATGAAACGATTAATCGGTGGAACAGCTGCTTGTACTGGGTATCTTCCTTTGATAAATAGGAAATCGAAAGAAGAGCAGATGTTGCAGCTGTCGTCGTACAAAACCACTATCTCCTCTCAGTCGCAAATCTCAAGACTCAAGATAAATATTTATGTATTAACCTCATGCCGATGTCGGGCCACGGCTACGACCACGGCCACCGTCGAGGCCCGAAAAGTGATTGTCGATATTAAAAAGGAGACGCGAGACACGGTGGCACGCAACCCCTTACACGATTAGCATATTTTCCGGGCGTAAACGGGCCTCGCTTGTTGGAAAAGCGTTTAAGGGAGTTTTCTCACCGCTTATTTCTCCCCGAGGGCAACAATAATTGTGGAGCAAGCAGTATTTCCTTCGCGCGAACGAGGGGAGAAGGAGCGCCAGTCGTAAATAAAAATTCGCCGACAAATGAGCGATTGTAATCTTGGGATCTTCCTCCAATGCTTTTTCTCTCTCTCTCTCCTTTCTCTCTTTTCTCTTTTTTCTCTTCTTTCTCTTTTTTCTCTTGATTTACGATAGGCGCCTTTCTCGAGTCCGGTGGAATTGCAGCGAATATTAGAGCTGAATCCGGCGAAGCCACTTATATCCGTGGGATATATCGAAAAGCAACGAGGGATCGCAAACAAGGTAAAAAAGTTTCGACCGACGTAAAGAAATTATAAAGTTTGAAATCTCATTGCGTTTAATGAGAAAGTAGCTCGGAACCAGTAGTTTCTCGGAGTTACTCGGCTGTTGTTGCTCACAGAAAAAACGAAGAACACGGCTGGTTCGCACGACAAACGACTCACACAGTGTCTCGGGAGAAGTTGCCACCTGGTTTCGAATTCATTTGGCAGCTTTTCGCACAGGCATACCTACATAGATCGAGGCTCGGTTTTGATGGTCATTTATTCGATATTCATCGAATTCTCACGTTTCTGGCTGTATAATGACCCTATGGAGCTCTTTTACGTTCCCCTTGGGAGCCATATCCCCAGGTATAGGTATATTGCTCATCAAACTTTTTATGGTAACCCTACCCGATCAACCGGTTCTTATTTATTCGTTCCGACGCCAATGCCGACGCGACGCGTGACCACACGTTTCAATATATTCGAGAAACCATCCTGTTCTATTAATTTGTCAGAATATCTTCTCTCAAAGGTAGAAGAAATACCGAAAAGTTACCAAAAGTAACGTCTTAAGGGAAATTAATTGTATCCTATCAAGAGACAAGGTCTTGTCTCGGGCCAGGTAGTACAAAAGACAGACTACTGTGCTTCCTGTGCTATTGTATTTTGGTTTGGAGTAAGAGACTCAATTGCAAAGAAATAGGAATGTGTCTAAAACAAATTAGGCGTCTGGTATGTATAATACAATTGTACTTGATAGCTACTCACAGAGGTGTGGCGTGCGTCAGTCATCTCACTTCATTACAAGGCCACAATCCCATTCCAAGTTCTACATCATCTACACCCGATCGATTTAGACATCTTGGACGTTGCGCGCGAAGGTGCACCTACATCGTAGACACGAAAGAAAGGCGCGTGCGTGCTCACAGCTCGGTAAATCGTCATGTGCCCGGTGCTCTATGTAACGATCGGACATAGTAATGAGGACAAATGAAGTGGCTGAATTATACGCGAAAGTCCCTATGGGAACCAGGTACCCTCTGCTCATGAGTTATTCATGGAAGTCTATCATAGCCACTCCATCCAGATTGTGAGATTAATCGAGCGCGCACACTCCTTTGCTCGTCTCTCAAGGCCGCAAGAACCCCCTCGTCATCCATTGACTCTTTTCCAATATTCCTTTCCAATTTCCAGAAAACTCTATTCGTCAAGAACTGGTCATTGTCAGTCAGTCAGTACCACGGCACCCGTCTCCAGTCGGGCAGGGATGGACAGAGACAAGTACTTGTACTTAATATCAAAAAGTACTTGCCTCTGCCCATCCCTGCCCGACTCATTGTCAGCGATACCCAATATGAGTGTACAAAAGGGCATGCTGCTGTTGCTACTGCTTGCTTGCAGTCTTTCACAATTGTTTACAGTCAAAAAGTGGGGGATCATTTTTATAATTCAAATATCATTAAGTCGTTGTAGAACTTCCAAATACATACACGTAATATACATACATACTACATACTATGTATGTATGTATGTATGTATGTATCTATTTACACAGTTTGGAAGTGTATGAAATATTCATTGAATACCGTAACTGTTCCGTAACTGCAGGACAAAGCAACAAACAATTTGCTTCGCTTATTGTTAGCTCGGCCTGATGTTGCTTCCAACGTACAGCCAGATTTGTGGAATACAGTTGGAATTGACAGAACGGCGGAATGGATTAGCAGTACATTAGTCTTGGCCCGATTGTGTAGGCTGCGCGTCTCCTAATTGACCATTCGGAAAGCAGCATCGTGCTTTCGAAACAGCGATCGAAAGTCGCATTTATACCTTTACGAATAACCATATTTCTCTTTTGTTTCCTATGGTTAAATTCAATATTAAATTAATCGAGTGACATGGCGAGTCCAGCTTACAAAACCTAGACCGAATACAAATATACTCTACTCGTCAATTCAATGGCTCATCGAGAGCTGGCGCATGTCCCTTACTGGGCGACTTGTATTCCTTATTTTCGATAATTATGATTCTTGTATAAAGCCGCAGACGACCGACGATAACGACCTATAACGGCGAACGAAACATGGGTAAGCTCTAACGTTCGATCTACAATAATTGTAGGCGAACTTTTTGACCAAGACGAAAAAATGAATCGATCGTTAAATCGGTGTTATTAGTATCTTCGAAAATTGTGCAAGTAGAATTAAGTGTTTTTGAAACATTTAATCGCTGCAGAAATTGCGTTCCACTAACAATGAGCTTTCACGAGCTCACGATTTCGCGCGATTAGAGTTGGTACCGCTACATGCGACATTTACCGAACTTACATTGCTTGCTGCTAACTGTTTCTTTTGCCGTGTCCAATCTTTAGTCGGGCTTTCCAGAGCAGTTTTCCGGCGGCACAGTTCGAGACTAATTTGTACCTCAAGCGGGGCTTTATTGTGTGCGCCAATCTGATTGTGGGCCGGATTGTCATTCGGTCGAATGACAAGAATTATTTGATAAAAATAAGAATACCTCGTCGAAAGTATGTGGCTCTTGTCGCTTCCCAATAAGGTACAGTCTTCGACTCACATCAGACTCATACAAGACGATAAAGGGAAGAATGACGACGGTAGAATGCGTAATCCTCCCTGACGGGCAGTAACCCAGCAACAAGTGTATATGCGCTCGAAACTGATTGTGAGAATGAGGTAGATGCAACCTCCTCAGAAATTTGCGAGGTCAAATCGATCCGACGAACTTGTTCAATCAGGAAGCAAAGCCTCTTTACGGACGGGCGACAGAGCTCCCTCCCTCCATCAGAGATCAGCGATAATAGCGGTGCGGTGCGGTGGAGCGAAATGATGGAAGTAGAAGTGGTCGGGGATCGCGGATCGCAGGTCGCGAGTCGCGGGCCGTGGGCCGCGGGCCGCTACCCAACATCAGGCCCTGTCATACCGAGGAGGCTATCGCGGGAAGGTCAAAAGGAGCTTTAAATCGAGTAAAAGCCACCGTGAGAGCACAGCTTCGCGTAAAAGGGTTCCCCTCACGTAGAACGTACGTGTACGTCGATACTGGCTGTCGAACGGTAAAATAATAATGGAGGAAACAGAATGAGGACGGGGAAGGAGTGGAGATGCGAGAGTTGGTTTTTACGGGCGCTCGCGCTTCCAGATGTCGACTATTTTTCCAAGGGACTTAGCCGCCCTGAGCTTCTGCCAAAGTCCCCCTCGCCCCTCTCTCTACCCTACCTCCGTCAGACACGTGTTTTATGCCTGTTCGTGTATAACGAGAAGCGGTTATAGCCGTAGCTGGACTTTGAATTAAGTGGTCGATCGAGCCATTTCTTCCATATCCCTTGAACATTTTTCTTCCGTGATCACGGAAATTAGTCCCGCAAGGCGCTTACCCGCCGTGCATTTAACTTTTAACGGTCACCAAGGCGTGACAGAGTAAGCGCAAGCAGGTCGGAGAAGGAGGGGCAGGAGGACGGAGATCCCTTGGAATTGAACGTAAATTCCATGTCGGTCGGCATTCGCGAATAACGAAGAAGCAGCGGTGTATAATTTTTAAAGAATGCCAAGCCGCTCACCCAACCGCGTTCTAAGCGGATTACGCTAGTGAGAAAATAGGAAAAAATAACCTGTAACTTAAAGCTCTCCCTTTTGCGATACACCTGGGCACCTGGGCACCTTGCTATATCGAAAGTGACATAATCCTCTAGGAACGCCTATTGCACGAGCAGCATGCGAACGGTCTTAACCCCGAGATATCTCATTGCCAGGTTCGTCTTTCGAGAACGTTTCAACAACGAACCGTCCTGCCTTTACTCATCACTCATTTTACCGCTCCGCTGTCGCCTATTTTTCCTGCAAGGACAGGGATAAACAAAGTACAGGCTCGCTGTGCGCTCGCTGTACACTCGCTGTACACTCTCACTCAACCCAATTAGCTATTGCAGCCGACAAGAGTATTTGTCCAAAAACTCGACAACTCTAAAACTTCCGGTCGACCGACACAAAAGTCCTGACGAACTCAATACTGATTGCGAGTACACACGTATCCACGTATGTATAACAGTCTTGCATTCCGACTCATTCTCATTGTCAGCCATAAACAGCACATTCGGTTAGAAAATAATGTTTCCTTGCTGTGTTACTCCTGATGTTGAATATTTCGTGGCCTTTGTGCGAAATATGTAGTACACAATGTACGTGATTGGAATAATTAGAAATGAAGTAGAAATAAGTGAAAACGTGTAATGCGTGAAACGAAACTCACGCGGTAATAATCAGTTGATAACGATTCACGGAAACGGCAAAGTTTGTATGTATCTCCATGATACATACATACATGCATACGTACAACGATTCAAGAGACCATCGTAAGTCGGGCTTCTAGCGAACTGCGGCCGGCTAGCCTGGTAAAAATCGTGTCTACTAACGCGGTACGTACGGTACCACAACCGAAAGCTGCGGTTCAAATGCAGCTTGGAAATCTCCCAGAACAAGTCCCGCGTACAGATAGCAGAGGAATCGCCGTCAGCCAAAAACGGGACGCGTATTAACGAGCGGCGACGCTCGAGGCTCGGTATTTACCTTCTATGTATAAAAGCCAATGACACACGTCTCGTGCGCATTTACGATCTTCCGGGGATGCGAAATGAAAACGTTCCGCTGCAACTCGGACTGGATCGTGGCCAACGACTTTCTCCATTTCTCTCTTTTCTCACGATCTACTCTCCTGCTTCGTACAGGGTCATTCTTATCGAGTAACCAAATCCAAATACATACACACAATTCTCACAACTCCTGAGTCCCGTCTGAGGAATAGAGACAAAGGATACGTCCTGATGTACAAAAGCGTTTGGTTTCACGAGAACCACTATGCAATGGGAAAGTATGTGCAACTTTCTAGTTACACGCATCAAGAATCCCGACCTTCGAGGAATTTAACCAATAATTTTCAACATCCAATTCAATTTTGGTCCTTCGCCATAAACTCTGGAGGATAATGCGATATTTCAGTACTATAAGTTTATTGTCAATTCGTTGTATGCAATATACCAGTACAATGTAGATATTAGTCTCGTCGTGCATTAGAAATCCTTTTAGGGGAAAAGAAATTGGTCTTTGGATGTCCTTGATACGCACAGCTGAAAGTCATACCTCCCACAAATGGATGGTGCTCTTCAAACAAAAAGCTCTTCATACACACATTATGTATGTATGTATATTACTTTATCCCTCCGTCTTGAAAGCTTCCAAAATCACGTCAGGCCTACACTCATATACATACAATACATTGTATCCAGTGCAATCGCAGTTTAAGACTCGCAGACTTACAACATTACATACCAAGGAAACGAGACAAGAATAAAAGTGAAGCGTGCACGAGGGTACGTACACCGGCGGAGGCAAAAGAGACACGGAAAGGAGTGTGCCAAGGATGTTTTAACAGCAAAATATGGGGTAGGCGGGTCTCGGTAGAGGAGAAAACACGTGAGACTCTGCTTATTTTATACTAAACAATTATACTGCTAACGTTCGCCATCGCTCAGAAGATAGACCTATTGAGCCGCAGCACTTTGAGGACACGGTAACGTGGCACGGCAAGGACACGAGCAAGGATCTGCAGAATTGACCGCACTAAAAATATATTCGTTAGGTAGGTAGAAGTACGGAATATCCACTCATCCCGATCGATTTCACTGTGGCAGACAAGGTCAGTGTTTTAAGCAAATCTCCCTCCGTTTTACCTCAATATTACCGGTAGGACGCCAAGTCGAGCACCGTCCGCGATAAACGGAAAGGCACTGATCCAAGCAAACTGTGTAGCGCCTAGTGTACACACATAAAAAATAATACATACGATTTTCCCCAACGCCTCGCCACTCCAGAGCGTCGAATATACTCGAGAGAATCGAATGAGTATCCACGTCCACGAGAGAGATCATTGTACCGGTTCTCCGTTCGTCTTTTATTATGCGATCGATAGTGTTCTATAATATCTGCCAAGGCGCAAGGTATTTCGCGAGTATGCTCGCATCTTCCTATTCAACCTAAAAGAGCGTTGAGCCCCGCGAAAGGCATTTCCAGGCAGCGTAATAAATTCTACGCGATGCTCTGCATAAGGCTGTTCTGCAGACTAGCGTAATTTCACGTACGTAAGTTATGAAATAAAAGATGCCAAGCTGCAAGGAGGATACAAGGAGGTTGCAAGGAGGATGCAAGGAGGATGCAAGGAGGATCCAAGGAGGATCCAAGGAGGATGCAAGTGCGGCACGGCACGGTACGGCACGGTACGGCTAGGCTCGGCGTGATGCAGCAGGGTGCTGCGCTGCACTTTGTTATCGGAAACATACGGTATTGCCTCCTTTGGTCTTATATAATTTGCATGTTTATTAAACGAAACGAAGACGAATGCGCTGGATCTTCGTACTGTGAAACCAGAAACTGAGTGCGATACAGGAGTGCAGGTCTAATAATTAATCAGTGGAATACTACCTTTATCTTGTTAAATCCCTGAAATACGTGTACATACGTTGTATAATGTCCGAGTTGTATTTAGCTGTCACTCAACTGCAGAGGCAGCAGCTCGCTTGGAATAAGACTTCGCGTGTCTTTAAATTTAAAGCTCTACGTGCTCTCGGGAGTGTGAAAACTTAATAAATAGTCTGATTCGCGAACGGATCTCCAGAATCTAGAATCAAGAATTCTGGAAGGTAAGTTTAAAAGGACGGTGCGACGCGACTAAATGACGCGCCTGCGGCTACGACCGCGGCGACGGCCACAATTCCAAAGGCTTGTTAAGCTGAAATTGCCTAACTAGGAAAAAGAGCTTAAACACCACGCAAACACACGGGCTGTCCTTAACTAGGGACCTTCTGTGGGCGCCCCAGGCAAAAGAGGACCGCACTTACGATTCAAAGCGAACCACTGAAACGGATACAAGAAGACACGCGGCGCATGCTGGATTCTCAGGTGCTAAACGAATTTGGGCTTGATTCCTTGGGTCAGTAGCCACTTCGATCCTCCGTTCTTGGAAGGTGCACCGAGGCTACGTATCTCGCTTCTGTCCATTTTGCGAACCCTCTACCGACAGTCGGTGGTAAGGGGTCGGGTACGCGAGGTCAGAGGTAAGGGAGATAAAACCAATCACATACCACTGTACACACAAAAATTTATTGCCGTGGATTATCTGGCCAGAGTCCAAACACAAACACATTTCTAACCAGACAAGGAGACAAGCCTATGAGACCGGGAGAACCGGTGACACTGGACACACAGGATATACAGAGGTCAAAAAAGGG